>CADWAF010000193.1:0-14265 GCA_902984215.1 Willaertia magna
ATCAATTAGTAAAGGAAAGATTCGTTTGCAGATTAATAGACATGGTTGCAGTTAAGGGAAAGTCACAAGGCGAAAAAGTATATGAAGTAGTTTGTAGGATGGACCACTCAACAGAGTCTATAGTGGAGCAATGTTTAAGTTATGAAAATATTTTAACAGAATGTTATTGGAAAAAAGATTTTACACTTGCCAAAGCTGAATTTGAAAGCTTTGGAAAGAAATATCCAAAAGATAAGGCAAGTATTGAAATGATACGAAGATGTGATGACTTTATGCATAGAGATGCTAAAATCTTTGAACAATGGGATGGTGTGTTTGTAGCTACAGAAAAGTAAACCAATTAACAACTAATAATTATTAACAACAAAGAAATTTCTTCCAAAAAGAACAGTGCAAATCCAAATAACCAAACATTGTAAATCTAATGCACCACCGGTTCTACTTTTTGTAATTGAACACAAGAAGCGAACAGGAACAAAAAAAATACGTCAAAGAACTACCTACAGTTGATAACATAAGAATGATGATGGACAGTAGTGATGCCGGTGGTAGTGATAACAACAACAGTAATGGCAACAATAAAAAACCATTAACAATTTTTATTGAAATTGAAAATTGCATTTCCCAATTAGATCAATATATTTATCAAAGTTATATTGAAAGGTATCACAATAATAATCCTTCATTATGTAAATTACCAACACCTTTAGAAATGTTATATAAACCAAAAGATTATGTTTTACCTAAAGATTTACAATTTAAATTATTTACATTATTTACAGAGAAAACAGATTTATTTTCAAGTACAACTTTTTTACAATTAGTTCCACATGCAAAAACAATTTTATTTGAAATTTTAAATTATGAAGAAAAATATAAAACAATTGAAATTAAATTATTTACAAAATTAAATCCATTATCAAGTACAATTTATTTTAAAACTTTAAATAAATTAAATATTCCAAGTTTACCATTAGAAATTATTACAAATATTTTAACTGGAAAATTAAATTGGTTTTATAGTCATTTTGGCACAAAAAAGAATTGGTTAAAAAAAATTACAATTTTAGATGAAGATTTATTATTAAATGAAAATAATTATTTTTTAAATTCTGCGGATATTATTGTAATGGCATATCCTTTAGTTAATGAAAAGAATAATAGTTTACAAAAATTAGTAATTTTACAAAGTGATTGTAATGAAAATTATATTAAAGAAAATTTTAATACTTTACAAAAAGAAATTTTAACAAAAACTAATAGAAAGTTATTGACAATGAAAAATTGGAAAGATTGGAAGAAATGTTGGGAATTAGAATTTACTTTGGAAGATTTTGTTGATAAATTTCAAACGTCAACTGTCGTAAATGAAATTCAACAAACTATTATCAATCAAACATTTAATGAAGTACCTTGGTTCATTCATGGTTCGATTGACTCTGTTGACATAGATAAGTTCTATCTATTTAAAGATAAATTACCCCCAGAATCAGATTGTAATATGTTTATACGTTCTTCAGGAACAGAAGATAGAAATCTTTTTGTTTTAAGAACTTTAGATTTTAAAACTCCAATAAATAATGAAAAGGGATATATGTCAAATGTCTTTAAAGGGTTAATCGATGAAGCAAATAATGCTTTATTTACAAGTTATAATTTACATTTAACTAAACAATTATATCCAAACCCAATTATAGGAAAAGTACAACGTTTAATCCCATTAAAAGTAGTTCAAACTTTAATGAATATCTTGTCAAAAGTTAGAAGATCTAAACCATATAGAGAGTTATCAGTTAAAGGTTTAAATGTTCCTTCTTTTAAGTTAAAGAAGTTAACTGTAGAGGAAATTAATTTTAAAAATTTAATGAAACCTTTAACTATTGATGATTTTAAATATTTAGCTTTTCGTTTGGGACAAACATTAGCTTTAATTGAGGGTGTTGAATTATTTACGAAAAGTGACATTTCAAATTATTTTAATGAATTAAAACCTTTACTTTATAGAGATGATAATGTTTTATATGAAGAAAAGATAAATATTTTAAATAATTTTAAAGAAATATTTATTGATAAAATTAAATATGTTATTTCTAATAGATTTAGTCATTTAAATATTTTATATTTAGATTTAGAAAGTATGAAGAAAGATAATTATAAAATTGAAAAGAATTTCTTTTATTTACAATGTAATGGATTTATTTGTGATTTAAAAGATAAAGAAATTAGATGTTTATCTTATGGTTTAGATCATCCTTTATTTACAAAAGAATTAAAAGATATTCCTGTCAGTTGGCCACAAATAATTGTTGATTCTCAACCAACAAGTGAACATGAATTATTAAGCAACAATGATGAAGATAATAATAATATTTATATTCAATTATTTAAATCTAAAAGGGAAAGTGATTTAAAAGAACATCCTATTATGGTTAGTTTATTAGATTGGATTAAAGAAGATGAAGATGAAAGAAATGGTACATTTAATTTAGAAAGAGCAAATAATCCAAAACAAATATTATCTTCAGAGATTTTAAATCTTTTAGATGAATTAAAGAAAGAAGATGATTTATCATCTTCTTTATTATTGAAACAAGTAAGACAACTTAATTTTGAAAATTATTATTATGTTTGTGAATACAATAGAAAGGAAAGAAAATTAAATAAGATTGTATTTATGAGACATAAGATAACTAATTTACCTATTGTGGATAATGAAATTTTATTGGAACAAAATAATTTAATTCATTCTATTATTTAATTTTGTCAAAATAAAATTTTGTTTGGACAGTCGTAGTTGGGCAATCAACCAAGTAGTGAATTATTTCGTATTAGAGTTCTATGACTACCGCCTTAAAAAACAATGAATTATTAAAAAAATGTCTGTAAATGAAAAAGATTTAACCTTAGATAAAGAGAAAATTCAAAGAACTGTTAAGGATGCTGTAGAATCTGTTATAAGGCATGATACTCCATATGATCATTCTAAAGTTGCCCATTGGGTGAATAGTGTTATTGATAAAACAATGAAAGCCTTAACTTCTTTATCAAAACCTTTTAAATATATTGTAACATGTGTTATTGTACAAAATAATGGAGCAGGATTCCATACAGCCTCATCTTGTTATTGGGAAACTACAGATGATAGTCATATTGATAAATTTGAAGGACAAAATTTATATTGTATAACATCTGTCTATTGGATTTCACTTTAAAAGAACAATCATTTAGAATCCTTTTCTATCTTTTCGATCCCTTTAAGGCATTTATAAACAACTCTAAGACTGAGGATTCATTCTCTTTGGCTGAAACCTCAAAGTATGTTAGACAAGAGTTTTTCTTGGCTAGGTTGACCATCTTTTCATGTGAGATAAAACGAGCTCTTCCAAAACCATTTTCATTAAATTCAGCTAGTAAATCTTTTTTTGTTCCACATAAAATTATTGGTGTATCTGTTGTGACTGAACGAATTTCTGGTATCCACTTTGTAAAATAGTTTGTTTAGCAAAATATTATAAAAATTTGTTTGATGTTTACAATAATACTTACGTATTGTAAAGCATCCTCAAAAGATGTTTCATTTGTCACATCCACACAAACTAAAAAAATCATTGCTCCTACATATTGTAGTTTTCTCTTTTCTTGACTTGATTTCTGCATGTCACTAAAACAATCCCATAATTCCATCTTTATATTCTTTCTATCTACTTCTACAGTTGTAGAGTTAATTATTGTTTCTTTACTTGTAGCAACATCATCAGTGTTGGCGTCTTCGAAATGTGAAAAACAAAACACATTTATTAAACTTGTTTTTCCAGTTTTAGATGAACCCACCAGTACAGTCTTTATTGCAAAATCGGGATCGTTCAGCATTTCTTCAATGTATTTTGAAACATCTATGTCATTATTTATGGACTTGCTTACAAACATTTTTTACCAAGTTCCACTAGATAACCAAAGTAGGGACTGTTACACTCAATTTTCTAAGGTTTTTGCTTTCTTACAAAAAACTGGAACTGACTGCATTTCTCTAAATCAATCTTTGCCACAGCCTCTTCGCCATAAGACACAAAGAACAAGGGAATTAATTAATTTAACAACACTCGAGGAGGTTTTTGTCTTACCTCAATATTTGCATTGTCAACTAGCGTTACAGTAATAGGGATTTAATAATAGTTAAAAAAAATAGCCTTGTTGTTGGATCACCTTCCTTTTCATATTATTCATAAATCGAAGTCTTCAATCTTTAAAAAAATCAGAACAAAAGGAAGAAATCTTTTTCAATGGGCCAAGTTGCAGCAACAAGTTCATCATCTAATTGTACCGATGATACTAAGTATTGTTTAGATGGTTTAGGTGAGGATGATTACTATTTTGCCGGCGATAATAATAATAAAAACAATAAAAAACCAAATAATAAAAGTGTAAATATTGCTCAACAACAAGGTAGAGGAAGAGGTCTTTCAGGCTTTGGTGGTAATTCACCTGCTGGTGGAACTATTATGGGATATTCACCAAGTAATTCATCTGATAACAATAATGATCTAAATAAATTTAAAGAAATGGATGATAAACTTCCGATTGATAAAGATTCAATGCCGGATTGGATGTTAGATGAAAATTGGAGAAAGGAACTGTACTCTCTAGCCTATCCTTTACCTTTAAATCCTATCCACCCTGCCCATCAAAAAGATAAAAAGGCTACCACCGATAACAAAACTGATGGTAATAATAAAGAAGTTGTTAATGATCCTATTACCACTGAAAGTACTAGTAATTTTGCGCTAACTAGTACTACTTTATCCGTTAAGGCTTCCCCTTCTTTAAGGATAAAGAATATTGAAGGTCTTTTTTCCATAGATAATTATATGTCAATATTAGGACATATTTGTAGTTTCTTAGATATTAGAAGTATTATTTATTGTAGATTAACTAACAAGAAGATTTATGAAGAGCTTGTTAATTATATAACACATTTTATATATGTACCAATTTTGGATGAAGAGACAAAAAGTAGTTCAGGTACACCTTTTTTTCCACCTCAACAAACACATTCTTCTTTTTGGGAGCCAATTATTAAACAATACCCTAACTTAGAAGTAATTAAAATTCCACAATTACGTATTTATAATAATTATTTTAATAGTAAAAAAGATGTAATTTTACCAAAATTGAAGAATTTTAATGAAAAACATTTTGAGAGAAATATTATTAAAAATTATTTTCCAAATTACACTAAAATGGTTTTGAAGTGTAACGAAGAGAATTTATTTAACAATTTTGAAGAGTTGTCACAATATAGACATGTTAATAGTTTAGAAATTTCATGTCTTAAAAACTGTAATAACGATGATTTAAATTTATTATTTGAGAATTTACCTTTGTTAAGAAGAGTTTGTTTTTATTATTGCCAATTTAAAAATCATAACAGACAAGTTCAAATACCTGTTGAAGAAAAAGAGATAACAACTGTTCAGCAACAATTAACAAATAATAATAAAAAAGTTGCTATAGTACAAGAAAAACCAGTAGATTATATAATAGATCCAACGTGTGTGATAGATTTCACAAAGTTAAATTTATCTCTATTAGAAGAAATATCTATATTTTGTATTCAATCAACATATAATGTTAGAGCTATTTTAAATGCTTCATTAAGAGGGGAATGCAAGAATTTGAATAAATTTCAGTTTAGTTCCAAGAATAATGTAATTGGAGGTGCTGAGAAATTACTTGAATTTTGCAAAGAACAAAATTATTACCGCTATTTGTTGTATTGGATGGATTTTATCGATATTTTATGGGTACATTATTTACAAGAAAAATACAGGAACATTTGCTAATCTTCCATCATCTTTTTAAGCTTTTTGTCTTTACAAAATAAAATTTATTTTGAACCAATTTTTGTTTCTTTTCTGCGTGATGAAATTGATGATTAAATAGTTTGTGATAGTTTTCTTACTGAATAGCTTCTTTTGGTTGCCATTATACTGAATGTAGGTGCTATATTATAACTGTTTGATTTTAAGTATTTATTACAAAAAAAATTTATTTCCTATAAGCAACGTCTCCATCAAAACCAAATTGTTGTTGTGCTTCAATATTCTTTGAAGAATACATAACTACTCCGGACTGTTTCTCCCTTAATTCTGTTGCTTGTTGATGCACTATAGGTTCGGTATAATTTGGTTTCCTTAAACAAACAAATACTAGCGCTGCTGTAAAAACTATAAAGAATAAAATCAATACAGAACCAATAGGAACAACAACTGCTATAATTACAGTTGAATCATTTGGAGGGTTTACAACAGGGGTGACAGGAGTAACAGGGTTAACTGGAACTACTTCAGGATCATAATAAGTACAGTTATCAGAGTTAGAAGCAACAACAATGTTGCTGGATGTAGTGACAACAAGGGCATAGTTTTGTGATCCTGATAACGCCTTGGCAGAAACTTTCAATGTAATCATTTTAACTCCGTTAGTTGTATCAATTTGTTGAATATTAACTTTCTCCACAGTGTTTTTGTTATCCCTAGTTGACAAAGCATTTCCTCTGAACACTTCTACAGCTTCGGTATTAGTGTAAACATTTACTGTTAAATCTAAATCATTTAAAAGAGATGGTTCAACAAGTTCATTGTTAGCAACATCATACCAAGTCAAAGTGGCTCTAATATAGCTATTGGAATTTCCATTCTTACTTGCTTTAAAACAATAATATTTTGGAGAATTAGTTTTTTCTATAGTTTGTTTGTCATAAGGGAAAAGCTGAAAGTCAGAATTGGAAAATTTCAATACAGTGGATAGAGAAACAGCTCCAAAGCCAGTGTAATAATTAGGGTATGAAAGTTTGGAGAGATCGGTTCTAGTACTTAATTCATTTCCATCCAAAGCTACAGTTCCCTTAATTGCCATACCAGAGTTAATAAGAGTAGCCTTTAATAATGGACCAGAAGGGGCTGTCAGGCCTAGCTTGGTTCTATAGTATTCTCTAATCAATGCAACATTACCTAAGAAAAAATTTTTAAGTAAAAAATAGATAATCACTCAATACTTACCTGCAGTGATTGGAGCACTCATACTAGTTCCAAGTAATGATAGAGTGGCAGCTCTATTTCCAAGTTGTGGGGAAATATCCTCACATTGATATGTAGAAATATCCCCGTCAGAGTGAGCGGATTGAATCTTATAACCAACATTAATAATGTCTGGTTTAAATCTGTCACCTACAGCAGGACCTCTAGCAGAGAAAGGAGCAAGGTTATTCTCATTAAATACTGTTGGATTATTCTGGTAAATTGCTTTAACTGCAGTAGAACAGCAGTAAGTTTTTTTAGAGGAATCTTGACAACAAGCTTGTTCATCAACAAAACCCAACTCTTGTGACTTTTTCAAAAAGTCTTCACCCTTAAGGGAAGCTATAAAACCTTCGTTTGATGAGGAGCTAGCACCTACAGAAATACAATTCTTTGCAACAGATGGTGCTATTACATTTCCTTCCTTTGAAGTAGCCCCACTGTTTCCAGCAGAAAACAATATAACAAAATCTTCGTGATCTCTAAGAAATCTATCTACTTGGCTTGCTTCAGTGTTGTATTGATTACAAATTTTGCAACAGTCAGCTCCCCATTCCTTACGACATTGCTCATTAGTGACAGCACTTCCTGCTTTTAGTCCTAAAGAGGCAACATCCTTAAGTAAATAACAATTGCAGTCATATTTACAACTAACATAATTGTTATTACAACCCCAACTCATAGAGGCAATCTTAGGAGAGGCAGATGATATGTAGGCAGGAGTAAATAAATTTTGATAAAGATCTGCTGGGACATTAAGGGAATCAGGGTCTTTGGAATCGGTTGTATCATAGAAGTATATCTTAGAGTTTGGTGCTGCTCCATTATGTTTTTTAAGTTCATTGTAGCTTGCAGCAGTTGTTAAAATACTGCCTGCTATGCTTCCAGCGACGTGACTAAAAGGTTTAAAATGAAATAGTAATGTGAAAGTAATACTTACGTTCCATGACCATCCACATAGTCCTGATAATCGGTTTTACTGTTGTAACGGTAAGAAACAATTTTTCTGTGGTTGGTGTTGACTGTGTTAATTGGAAGGGCAACCTGTGGGTCGTTGAAAAAACAATTATCCCTGTTTTTGTTAACAAAACGATTTAACTCTCTGTACTTACCAATCAATGCCAGTATCAGCAACAAGAATAACTTCTCCATTTCCAGTAATTCCTTGATCCCAAATAGGTGATAATCCATCGTTGGAAGAATGGCTTCCTTGAGATAACTTATTGGCATAGTAATTTGTCACTTTATTTGGGAAATATCTGCCAATCCAATAAACTTCTGCTGTTTCTATCAATTTGTCTATGATAATGTTGGACAAATGTGGTAAAAATTTCATTCTTAAAATGTCCTTGGATTCCACTGTCAAAGCAGTAAAATCAACAGATTCTCTTAATCCCTTAATATTTGTAAAATAGGAATTCATTCTTTTTGCAAAATATTCAGTCTCACTTTCCTCCAAATTTGATAATATTGTTTCGATATTATGTAATAAATGAATTTGAATAGGGATAAATTGATCATTCAGCTTTTCAGTAGAATTAAGATGTTGTAAGTAAGAGACTGAACTTAATGCGCCTCTTTTCATAGATTTAAAATCGATGTTAGTTTTCCAATTCTTTTCCATTGTGCCTATCCACTTAAAATAAGTATTTAATGACCTAATTTGGCTCTTTTTTGCCCTGAGATAGTACACGTTGTTAGTGGCGATAATAAATCTAGAGTTTTTTAATAAAAGGTCAATGGCACTGAATTCAAAAGTTCCTGGCATACTTCTCTTTAATGTAGAGTGATAGTTTTCTTTGAATTGAACTAAATAAATTTGTTCTTCATCAATATCAATAGGTAAACTACTATCTGTAAGCCAGTTAGAGGAAAGTTGCATGTTATTTTGTGTACTTAAGTGGAGAACATTTCCCGATTTAAATTGAATACTAGGAGTATTAGGGCTTAATATTTTACTCTCACTATATACCTCTTGTTTAATATTCTTAATGTTAAGTTCTCTAAAAGTAAACACTACTAAAGCACAAAGTAGTACCACTATCAATGCAATAGATGTTATTAAGGCCCTTTTAATATATTTATCACTTGTACCTTTACTTCCTTGTTCTCCTTCTCCCTCAATAAAAACTTCATTATCCTCAAAATCATCTATTCCTCTTTCTCCGACTCTAATAGACATTCTTAAGCCTAAAACAAAAAACTTCTTGAGACAAAAGTTGCACTATTTTTTTTAACTGTGCAACGAACGGGTACTTGAATTTCCATTAAAATAAACAATACAGCGCCACCAATTGGAAAATACAACGCTCAATAGACTACGACAAGTAATTTTGATCTAATTCAAGTTATTGAGAGTCTTGTTTCATAATTACCTTAAAAATAATTTTTAAATTATTATTGAAAGTACTTTTTACTTGACTTTCTTTTCTTTGATTCTCTTTTTTTTGTGGTTTGTTTTATAGGTGTTATAGAATTATAAAAATTAGAAGTAGCACTACAATTAAAATTTAAAGGATCCATCAAAGATGTTTTTTTAAATAAATTATTATTTAAAGGTTCTGCTGTTTCTTTTATATTTGTTAAATTTTCAAAATTTAAATCATTAGAATTAAATATCTTTAAAATATCTTCATTCATTATTTTTGTTTTATTTTGAATTAACCATTCATGTAATTTTTTATACTTATTTCCAACTAATTAGTAATTAAAATAGAAAAAAATAAAATCTTTTTAAATATTTTTTTTATCTAAATATTGATTACATACTTAAATATTGATTAAAAACTTGTTCAGATAATTCTTCAATTGAATAAACAATTTCAACTTCAGGTCTAATTAACTTTGTTTGCACTTCAACATCAATTTTTCTTTTATAATTTGGATGAACACCTACAAATAATTTGGTATCTTTTAACATTGATATTTTACCTAATTCATAAAGCTATTTAATAATTTTAAATTATTTTTAATTATTTTTAATAATTAATTAATAATTCATTTTAAAAATATTCATTTAATAATTTAAATATATTTGTAAAAAAAAATTTTAAAAAAATTAACTTACAGTTATTGGACAAAGAGTTTCTTCACAAAACCAAAAAGAAACAGCTTGTACTTTATGAAGTGCTTCAAATTCCCATTCAATTTGAATTTTTGATTGATTTAAATCAGAAACATCAAAATCATCTCTTCTAGGATTGTAAAATATTACTTTTCCTTGTTGTTTATTATTTAATTGATTAATTTTATTAATTAAAATATCAGTCATTTCTGTTTGCCAATCATTACATCCAGAGATACCTCCAGCTAAAAACAAAGACTTCTCTTCTACATTTTCCATTCCTTGATCTTCTTTTTCGGAATTGATTGGTTTGTTGGGTGCTTTAACTACTTCTACTTTCATTTTTTTTGGTTAGGTTGACGTGTTACAAGTTTTGTAATGTTAAATACGATTGTCTTGAGAAGATCAACGAAATTCTCTGAGAATTAAAACAATAATTTTATTTAATTAAGTACAAACTCAACTCAGTTATATATATTAAAAACGGGATTAACCAATCTACAAATTTCATAAAGAGCAGAAAAATTTCGCTGGTATAACATTTAAATTAGCGATTTAATTCGGTTCCAAGCTTTAATACATTACAACAGTGTAAGTTTTATAACTTTCTTCCTTACAGTAAGGTCAGGATAGACTGTACTGTACGTTGTACCTATTTCACTGCCAACAGTGTCTTTGCTTTTTAGCGGAAAAAATGATGAAGAAGGTGAAGAAATATTTATTACATTTTTATATTGATAACATTTGGTGGAAATTATGTAGAATAGCATTATTTATAATTAAAATCTGGTATTTCATTGAAGATTTAATTTTGAAATGGAACGGACTTGATGAAGAAGATTTTATACCTGTTAATTATTACAATACGTTTACAAAAAAATTAGAGTGTAAAAAGTGGAAAGATTTACCAATAATAAGAGAGGAGTCTAAAATCAAAAGAATAGTTTGTTTTTCAGACCCTCACGATAGACTTTCTTATATAAAATTACCTAAATCCGAAAAAAATTGTAAAAACTGTATTTTAATTTGTGCCGGTGATATTGTTGATAAAATTCGTTTAGTTACAAAACACTCTCCTTTAAAGCAAGTAATAGAATTTAATAAATTTTTAGGACAATTAAAATATTTTGAACATAAATTTGTAATTGGAGGAAATTGGGATGAAATTTTATTAACTCATTGTAAAACAAAAGAGGAACGACAAAAACTATTGGACAACGCAACATACCTAGAAAATGACAGCGCTACATTTTTTGATAACAACCACAAACTAAAAATTTTTGGTACTCCCTTTTCCTTGATAAAAGAGAAAAGTTTTAATAGAGCATTCCAAATAGAAAGAAACTCTAAGGAAGAAGAATTACAATGTGAATTGATACCACAAGATACAGATATTTTAATTACACATTGTCCTCCATTTAGTTTCGGTGATGGAAAGCAAGGATCAAAGAAATTAACAAACGCAATTTGTAAAGAAAAATGGTTGAAACCAAAAGCTGTAATTTTTGGACATTATCATTCTGGATATGGAGTTTATCATCACTCTTCAAAAGAAGTTGAATCTTTATTTATTAACTGTTCAATACTTGGTGTTTTATATGCTCCTTATCATCCAGTTATTGTTTTTGATTATGATATTGAAAATTGTTTAATTGTTTAAATATTTAAAACTTTTTTAATGGGACTTACTTTTTTGGTACGCTATAAAAAAGTAAAAGTTGAATTTTAGGAAATGAAATTTTTATTCGGAAAACACAAAAAAGAAATAAACGAATGTTGGTTGAAACAAAAAAACCAATACAAAAAATAAAGACAACAAGTTTCAGCTGCACTTCTCTCTACACCAAATTAAACCACAAATTTAATTATTTAATCATTGGTTACTAATCAAGTAAAAATAGTTCAAGAAGGAAGAAACAGATTTCAAATGAAAAATAATCGAAACGCAACAACACCTAATACTTTTGTTTTTCATAACTTGACTAGCGCTTCTATTGCTGCGAAAAGTAGAACCGCAAACAAAAATATAAACAACAATTTAGAGAAGAACAATGGAGGAAGAAAAGAAAATTGGTCAAAAACATTTATTCCTCCCGATTATTTAAATAATTCTTTTAATAATTCAAAAACTTTTAATAATTCACCCGAAAAGTCTACAAGTAAATTAGATATAATTGTCAATAATAATTTAATGAATAAGATTAATAATTGTACAACACAATTAAATTCTTCAGTGAATTTCATTCAAACGGAAAATCATTTTACAAATATTTCTTCTTCGGTAACACAACCACAAACTTTTAATTTTCATCCACCAATATCTACAACAACAACAACAGCAATTATTGAACCTATAAATAAGAAAAATACAACATCTCTTACAATAATGAGCAATAATAATACTCAATTAAATAATATTCAAATGGTAAAACCAATTCCCATTTATAATTCACTTCCACGTGCAAATCCTGTACCATTTGTAACAAATTCAAATTTACAAATTATTTCAACTGTTCAACAAAATATTGTAAATAACTCACCAAATAATAACGGTAGTGTAAAAAGAAATAATAATGAAACAACAAATTATAATTTTGTAAATAACCACAGTAGTAATGAACCTACTTTTAAAAAAAGAAAACAAAATGAAAATTCTAAAATTGAAAATACTGTAAATAATAACAAAATACCAGTATTTGAAAATTCTAAAAAATTTATAGAAATTTTAAAAGGATTTGAAAATAATGAAAGTGAAAATAATTATTTTTGTTACGTTTATAAAAAACATTTACTAAAATTAGATAAAACAGAATTCCCATGTATTTTTAAATTAGAAGAAAATGAAAATTCTGGATTTGGATTTTCACATATTCAATTCTTCCAAATGTTTGCTCAATTTGTAGTTTCTGAATTTTTTAAACAAAATATTAGTCCACCACCTGGAATAATTTCAATTATTCAATATTTTAATGAATTATCAACTTTAAATATTTTATTGAATGAAGAAATTAAAGTAAAATTAAGGAAAGAACAATTAATTGAAAAACAAAAAAGTAATAATGTTGACCTTAGTCAAAATCCTTCAAATACGGTTTCGTTTCCTTCTTTGTCGTCCAGTATTACAAGATTTAACAGTAATGAAAATGTAGATACAACGGGCGTTGGCAGTTCAAGTAATTGTAGTCCCAATTCATCAACGATAATGAACCAAAAAAGTGGAATAAAAACTATTATTCCATCAGACAAAGTAGTGGTAAATTCGCAAATGTTAATAACTAATAATGAAGAAAGTGAAAAGAAGGACAAGCAAATTGAAAGTAAACTAGATGAAAGTTCTTTGTTAAGTACTTCTCCATTAGCAATTACATTAATTAATAATACTATCATTAAACAAGAAAAGGAAGAAATTAAAACTGATGAGAAAGAAATTAAAGATGTTTCAATGTTAAATAATAATGACAATAGTGAAGATAGTGAAGAGGAAGATTCCTTATTTACATTAAGACAAGATAGATTAGAAGATACATCTTTAGAAGAAAAAGAATCACAAAAATATAATAAAGAAGAAGAACAAACTAAGGCTGAGCCAACGGAAATTGTGGAATATAAATTGGAAGAAAAGATTGTTACACAATGTAATTTTGGTCCTACTAATAATAATAACGGAATATCAGAAGAAAAAGAAGAAATTGATATGAAATCAAGAAGAGAAGATTTTAATCGACATGAAAATAGTAGTAATAATAGATCTCCAATTGTTTTGTTAGAAGATGAAGAAATGTTTACTGATGACATTGAAATTCCACAAGCGTACAAAGATAATAGTATTATTCAAACAAATGTGAATAGTAATGAATTGTCAGTGATCACAGATAGTGTTGGGGTTAGTGGTAAGCAAGTAGAAAAACAGTTAGTGGTTGAGCACAGTTCTTTTAAAGAAATAGAAGCACAAAATGAAAGAGAACAACAAGAAAATATAAAGAACGATTTGGATAAACAAAAAGAAAGAAAAGAAGAAATGAATAGTAAAGAAAGTAATGTACAAGAAAAGGCCACTGAACTGATCAATGAAACTATAAAGAATGAAGGTAATAAGAAACCAAATAGAAAAAAGAAAGAAAAGAG
>CADWAF010000197.1:0-10275 GCA_902984215.1 Willaertia magna
ATTTAAAAAAAATCAAATTCATCACCTTCTAAAATAAATAAATTATATAAATTTAAGTACAACTTTTACCGGTCTATTTTAATTTTGCGGGCAACAGAAAAATGAAGGCGAACAGTTGGGTTGTAGTGATATTCTATTCAAAACAACGCTAAAATTTAGAATTGAATAAATTTATTGTAAAGTATTTTTTGTTTTAAATAAAATCTATAAGTATCTATCGTAATTTTGTCAATGCATTCAAAACTCCATTCCCCTCTACTTTCCTTTTATATTATTCTCTGGTACGTTGGCAAGAAACATGTTTTTCGGCGAGAATAGTAATAAATAAAACTTGGCTACTCTAACTTGGTAATAAATATTATGTTGCGCGGAATTAAAGATATTGCAAGTAAAAATGTTAATCATTTAAAGCTCTGAGGTGTTGCAATAAAACTTCAAAAGTAGGCATATCTTCTTCTTTACAATAAAAGCAATCACAAAAAATATCTACTAATTATTGCTTCTTTTCATTTTAATCATTGATTAAGTCATTTAATAATTATTGTTTGTATGATTTATCTTTTGTTTAAACTCACTAAGATCTTTAATTTTATTACCAAGTACCAACTCATGTAATAAATCAATTAATGATAAATTCAAACTGTAAATATCTTAACTTTGTTTAAATTCCTTAAAAATACTTTTATCCAAAGAAAAGAATAATAATAATAATATTCAGTAAATCCTAAAATTATATTGTCCAAATCTAAAAAGTAACAAGTTTTATTACTATTTACTCTGATGTACTTTAGTTTTATATTTTTATGAGCATATTTATGTGAAAAAAGATTTCATCTAATTATTGTAATAAATTATAATAAATAAATATAAATATACTCAAGACTAAAAAATTATTTTTATTTTTTTTTGCTTTCAACTATTCTTTTAAAGAAAAAATATACTTACAAATAAAAAATCAGTTATTTTATCTGAATTAATAATTAACACATACTTACTTATCGTTTAAAAAAATATATTTTTTTAGTTTGTTCATGTGTTTTTTGTTTTTTAAAAATTAATTTAATTCTTATTCCTCTTCTAATTTCTTCTATTAAATATATTCTTAACACATTTTCATTGTATTCATTTTGCATTAATTTAAATTTTATAACTGGAAAAGCCTTAAATGTAGAATTTAAATTATCATTTAGTTTTAACTTATCTTTTTTTAATAAGAATTTTAATGTTTTAGCAGATTAAGTTTGTTTTAAAATAAATTATTTAATACTTTAGTGTTCAAATGAAAAATATTAAAATTTTTATTAATTTGCTCTACATATTTTAATTTTATAAATATCTTATTATTTTCTTTTTTTATAAAATTTACATCTTCTAGAATATTTTAAAATAAATCATTAATTACAAATACATATAAAATAAAACTACTATTCAATATATATTTATCTACTTGAACTTTTTCATTTGGTTTCTTTAACTGTTTATCAATTAGCTATTTTACTTTTGAATTTTTACTTTTTAAAAAATTGTAATAGTCTTTTAGAAATAATTAATCTCTTTTAATGCAAAATTTTAAACTAATTAATTGAAAAAAAATATAAAAATAGAAACAAATTTAATAGTTAATTTAAAAAACATAATATTTAAAACTAAAGTATTATGAAAAGACATTATTGAATTTTTAATATTAAATCAATAATAAAATTATTAAAACTATAAACACTTACATATCATTCACATAATCTTTAAAACATTCTTTTACTTCTCCTCTAATTAAAAAAAAAATCATATTATCTTGTAAACATAAAGTATTATTATTATTAATTTGTTTTTTTATTTTATTATTTAAAATATCTTTATATTTCTTAATCTATATACTTTTAGTAATAAATCTATAAAATCAATCAAATCTAAAAGAAAAATCAATAATTTTATAAAACTATTCTATAAGTTTTTATTAACTTTTTATGGTTACTATTTTGATTTTTTTTTATTTTTAATTTTTTTTATCTATAAAATTTTTTAGTTTTCTTTTTTTGTTATTAATATTTTTTTATATATGTAATAATTATCAAATAATAAATGACTAATATTAAATAAAATAAAACTTAAAATTCTATGAGAAATATAATTTTTCTTTAATTTATATTAACTATCTATCTTTATCATTAATCTAAAAACTTTCTTTATTCTAATTTTTTACTATTAAATGATTTTTTAATTAAGTTATTGTTATTAAAAATTAAATAATCATTATTAAAATATTTTATAAAGTAAACTAAAGGAATCTTAATTATATTATTTTTACTTTCTATTTTAACATTTCCCTCCCTAATTTTAATTTAATGTTGTACAATAATATTTTTTTTACTTTCTTCATAAATTATTAATAAAATCTAATCATTTTCTTTAATATCTCATAAATACTTAAACTTTTTGTAAGTTTTATTAAAATAAAAAAATAATTTAAACAAAAATCAATTTTACCTTGTATTCTATTGATTTTACTTTTATCAAGATATACTGTAATAAGTCTTGAATAAAATAATATTTTATCTAATCTTTGTATACCCAAATAGTTTTCCAGTATTTTTAAATTTATTGAATTATATGTTTTTGATTTTTATTTTTTTTATTTTTGTTGTTCGGATGTGAGGTAGGTTTTTTTGGGTATGTTATTTATAATTTATAATTATAATTTTAGTTTTATGCATTTTGTTTGAAGTATTTTTTTGTAAATTAAATATTATATGATAATTAGTGAATATTTTAGGTGGTAAATTTTTTGAAGTTAAAAATTAATTAAATGGCTTACACAGATAATAGACCCTTTATAAAAAGTTTTTTTTTCATTTCATTTCAGGATGAATCAAAAACTATGTAAAATAAAAGAGATTTTCATTTTATTTCATTTCATTTCACCACTAAGGTTTTATAAATTTCATAAGTGAAATGAAATACTTTATTTTTTGTAGTATCCCCAAGAAAGCTTAAGATTGTACAAACTGATTGAAATAAAAATACACGCTTTAAGTCTGACTTCACTATGTCTGAAGGTATTAAATTTATTAATTGATTTGTTTTCTTTAATATTTTTGTTTGTGTTTTTTATTAAAACTTGTTCTCTTCTGGAAATTATATCAAAAATATATTATTCCTATGTTGACAAAGTTGATGGTTTAAATCCTGAAATAATATATCTAACATCATTAAATCCAAGATCACCCAAAGCAAAATCTGATCTTAAAATTCTTTTAAAATCCTTATTATAATTGGCAGATAAAGAATTATGAATTTTACTTTTAATATTTGTTAAAAAAGCAATAATATACTCTTTATAGTCCAATAAAATTTGAGACATTTTTCCATGAATATGATAATGTCTATTATAATTTAAATCCATACCTCCATATTTACGTTAGGTTTTATGTAACGTTCTATCTATTATATATTTTAATCTGCAATGCAATCTACTTCTTATGTTGTTAATATTTTTGTTTGGTATAAATAAAGTAAAGTATTCTACTAAATAAGGTAACATTTCATCTAATACTTTACTGACATAATAATTTGACACATTAAATAGACATGCCAAATTATTCCTTCTGTATATTGAATCACAAAGTGAAGAGTTAATAGTAATTTGTTTGGAAAAGATATTGACAAAATACTGAACCAATGAAAATCTATTCTTTCCAAACTATTAAGAATGAAATCAAATTTTTCCTTTGTAATATGTAAAATACTTAAAAATTTATCTTGATTATCATTTCAATTGGCATATACATTATTATGTATAAATTTACTCTTTTTGCTTTTAATTTTTCTTTTGCCTTTTCCTTTATTTGTTCTAATTGTTTCTACCACCCACGTTAAAAAATAGTTAATAAATATGTCATTAGTTTCTGACATTATTAATTGTAAAATAAATGATTGTTGTTGATGTTGATATTGAAATAAAATTTCATCATCAAATTGTTGCAATAGAAGTGGTAGTTGTAATAAATGTTGTTGTTGTTTAATCCAATAAAATAGTCACTTTTTGTTAATTAGATTAGATAAATCAATTGTTGGATCAGTTGTTAGATCAATTGTTGAATTAATTGTTGGATCAGTTGTTGAATTGTTTATTGACTTTTGTAATAAAGATTCAACTGATGAAATTTTAAAAACTTTCATCATTAACATATTATTAAAATTTTATTGTATTTCATATTGACGTAATTGATGTTTTCTTTCTTTTTGTTTTTCTTGTTAATATCTATTTTTTTGTTGCATTAAAAACATCATCATCATTTGTCTCCAATCATTATTATCATGTTATTGCTGTTGTTGCTGTTGTTGTTGATTTTTAATATTATTAAGAGTAGCAATTTTTTCTTTTTCTTTTTATCTAATCTTGACAGTTCTAATCTTTTGTCTATCTATTAATAAATCAGAAAGATCATTATAATCAAATGTACTTGTCACACTTACTAAACTAACTACATCATCTAATACTTGTTGCTTATCAAAATTATGTAATACTTGTTCTGAATTGGTTAATGGTGGTGTGTGTAATTCTTCAATTTCATCATCACCAGATTCTTCACTATTTGCAACAAAATTTGTTGCTATTTCTTCATAATCATCAATACCATTAGGTGCACTACTTGATATTTCTTTTAATATTGAGATACAATTTATTAATTAATGTTATTTTTTAATTTTTATTATTATTATTTTCAACTCTAAGAACTATGTAACTATTGTTTATAAATAAATTGTTAAATTTTTTAAATTTTTTAATTTTAAATCTTTTGTTAATACAATATTTAATTTATTTTCAATATTTATATTTCTAATTTCTGAAACCAATATATTTATTATTAATTCAATATTATCTTTTTTTTGTAGTTTTTATAATATTATAATATTATTACCTTAAAACTAATCATCTTATATATAATAACATATAAATT
Source organism: Willaertia magna (assembly GCA_902984215.1). Lineage (NCBI taxonomy): Eukaryota > Heterolobosea > Eutetramitea > Acrasida > Naegleriidae > Willaertia > Willaertia magna. Next base: position 4,959 of record CADWAF010000197.1, read on the forward strand.
GAATTTTTTTATTCAATATAAAATGTCATTGATTTAATAGTATTTTTTGTTATTTTATTATATTTTATTATATTCTTTAAGAAACTTTGATAAAAATAATTTAATTTTAAAGATTTAAATATTATATATTAATTTGATTCTACAATTTTTATAGTATTAATAATTATATTACTTAAATTTTTACTATCTATTACTTAATCATTCATATTAATTTTAATAAATATTAATTCATTAATATATTTATCTTTATATTCAAAATTATTTAATTTTAATACTTTAATATTATTACATGCTTTAAATATTTTACAATAATTTATAAAATATAATAAAAGTGCTATATTAATATATTTTGATAAATTTTTTTATTATAAATTATTTAAATTTTTTTATTATAAATTATTTAAATTCTTACATTATTTACTTTTAAAATTTTTTCTTTTATAATTTTTAATGTTGTATTAATATAAATATAATATTCATCAATAATATGCTTTTTTTATGTTAAATAATATAATTTAGTATATTTTTATTATATAAATTATATAAAAATATATTATTACAAGTAAAATGATTATATTTTTTAATTTTATATTTTTCATATAAAAAATATATAAAAATATACTATTTAATTGAAAAAACTATAATTAATAATTCATAAATTTATGATTTATTTTTTTGCTATTATAAAATATTTTATATGTTCTAATTGTATAATTATATAAATATTTAATACTAAATACTAATTTTAATTCATATATTTTATTTAATTGTTTTTTAATAGTTATAAAATTATTATTTAAATTATTTAATTTTTCATCTTATTCATTAGAAAAAATATAATTATTTTGTATTTCCATTTTTTTAATTAATTTATAATTATTAAATATTTCTAATAATTAATTCCTATAATTATTATTATCATTATCATAAGTAAAGTTATTAAAAAAAAATATTAAATAATTTATAATTAAATTAGAAATAAATTATAATATTATAATAATATTATTATCAATACTTAAATTATCCCACAAAAAATATATAATATTATCAATAATTTTTTTATTTACATTATTATTGTATATACTATTATTAAATAGTTTATTTATTTCAATTAAATTTAATCTAATTTTAATTTTAAATTTAGACAAAAATAGATTGTTATTATTTTTTAATAAAACTTTAATTAAGTTTTTATCTTTGATTTAAGTATTAGATAAAATAAATAATAATATCATATCTTTTTTATTCATTATTATTAAAAATCATTTTTCATATATTTATCTATAAATAAATTATAATTATAACTTTAAAAAAAGTTAATTATGTAAATCAAAAATTATTTAAACTAATTAGAATTTATCAAAGTATTTTAAAATGATATAGTGAATTAATTAAAAAAATAAATTATTATGCTAAATTGAGTGCATTTAGAGATAAAAACATATTAATAAAATTAAAACTATATTGCTTAAACTAAATGTTGAATAATTAAATGAAAAATCAATAAATATTTATTTTACAAATAGAATAAATAGTTATTTAAAACAATACATCTTATCTTCTATTAAGGTTGTATTTGTTTGTGGTGTTAATGTTTTAATGAAAGTTAGTTTTGAAGTATTTGATGTAACATATAAAAAATATTAATGAATCATACTATATAATTTTTTAAAAAAGTTTAAATTATATAATTAATAATATAATTTATACAGATTTTATAAATTTTTTTAAAAAACTATTATTTTTTTCTTTAAAAAAACTATGGAACTGCTAAGAAAGAGAAAATATTAAAAATATTAAAAAAGCTTATTTAGAATTTTATAATAAAAGATAAAACAAAAAAATATAATATTTAAATTCAATAAAATATTTTATTTCTTTTAAATATAATATATACACAATATTTATAATTTTGTAAAACTTATTAAATAAAATTTATATCAAAATCATACTATTCTAAGAAAAATTTTAATTTTTTATAAATATTATACAATTATATTATTAATTGTTTTAATTTATCTTTTTATTGTTAATTTAAATATGTTTTAATAATAATTAATATTTTTTTTAAATATATAATTAATAAACAAACATATACTATAAAAAATAAACTTAAAATAATATTAAATAAATTAAAAAAAAGATGGATATACAAAAAATATATTAAAATTATATATAACAATTTAAAAATTTCTATAGGACAAAATAATTGAATTGAATTTTTGTCATTAATTATAAATAATTATAATGAAACTATTTATTTAATTATAAAATATAAACCAAATTTTATATATAAATCATTTAAATCAAAAGATAATACATTGATTGAAAAGATAATAGAATTAAAAATATTAAAAAAATCATTTAAAATAATATTTTTAAAAAAAACATATAAAATAATAAAAATTAATAAAAAAAGTTAATTCAATAAAATATGAAATAAGTTAGGAAATATTAGTTAAATATTTAATTATTGTTAAATTAAAATTATTTAATTAAAGAAAAAAAGTTTAAATTTTAAAATTATATAATAATATAATAAAAATAAAATTTTTAAAAATAAATGAATAAAAATAAATAGAATAATAAAATAATATTAATAAAATACATATTAATAAAATTAAATTATACATTCTTAATCATGATTTATATTTATTTTTATATGAGAATATAGATAATAAAAATAAAAAATTACTAATTATAAAAAGAAAAACTTTTAAATAAAAAAAACAAAATCAATAATTAAAAAAAAAAACAAATTGATCAATAAATAATTAATTTTATTATAATTTCTTCTTTTTTTAAAAAAACCTTAACTAAAAAAGATATAAATACTAATAAAAAGAAAATCAATAATTAAAATAATTATAATAATACAATAGTAATTATAAAAAGAAGAAAAGGAAAAAGAATTAGCTTAAATTTATAATTAATTATACTTATTTAAATAAATAACATTAATTAATTAATAAATAAATAATAAATTCTGATTGTAATAATAGATTGGTGGTAATAATAGATTGGTGGTAATAATAGATTGGTGGTAATAATAGATTGATAATATAAAAAATTATAAAAACGACAATATATTTTATATAAAAAATTATAAAAATAACAATATATTTTAATTTGATTAATATTAAGTTTTATATAATTTTTGATTTTTAAAAGTTTTTTTTGTAATTTTTTTAATATATTTTTAATTTAAAATTCTTAATTCTTATTAACACTGTTAACAGGGTATATTTTATTAGGAAGGTTATTAATAAAAAATAAAAATAAAATTTAATTTTTTTTAAACAAATAACATTTAATTTATTTTTTAAATCCAACATTAAATTTTTTAAATTATAGATCTTTTTTATTACAATTAAAAAAGCTATCTTAGTATTTTATTTATTATTATTAATATATTATATTAAATGAATTAAAATAATTTTTTTAACTATAATGAAAAAGATATGTAAATTGAAAATTATTTTTATAAAATTATTTTTAATTTAAAGTTCTTAATTCTTGAAAAAGCTAATAATAGGGTATACTTTATTAAAAAGATTATTAATAATGTATTAATTAGTTTCTATAATGAATAAGTAATAAAATAAAAAAATTTAAGTGTTTAATATAAAATAATAAATTTCTTAATAATTTTTTATAACTTTTACAAATATATAAATATTTAAAATTAGTTAAAGATTTGTAAATAATTTATTTTTAAGAATCTATTTTTAACTTAAAATTCCTAATTTTCATTAAAATTACTAATAGGGTATACTATATTAGGAAGTTATTAATAGATAGTTAGGAATTAAAAAATAATTAAAAAATAATTAAAAAATAAATTAAAGAAATATTATAAAATATATAATCTATATCTAAAATGAAACTATTTAAATTTTGTAAATTAATACTCTTTTATTAATTAATATTTGTCTTAAATTATTTTATAAATTATTAAAATAATAGCATACATAAAAGTTTATTACTTTTATTTTACTATTTTTTAATAAATAAATCTTATTGTTAATAATTTTATAATTTAATATTTTTTTTATTTTTCTTTTTTTTCATTATTTAGTACTTTATTTATCTTTTTTTTTTCTTTTTATTTACATTAGTTTCTTTATTTAAAAATTGTAAAAAATGCATATTATTAAAAATATAAAATCCATTTAAATTATAAACTGGATAACTATTAATTAATTTGTTAACAAAAAAATTTAAATTATTTCTTATTTCATTATTAAAAATAAAATTTTTATTTAAAATTTTCTTCATATTTAATCATGTGATTATTATATCATTTGAAGAATTGTTTATAAAACTATTTATTATATGATAGACAAAATTGTTTGATAGAAAAATATGATAAAAAATTTGCTTTTAATTTAAAATTTTTTCTAAAATTATCAATTAAAAAATCATTTTTCAAATCTATTGATAAATAATTATTAGTAGAATTAAAATTACAGTCTTTAAATTCATTATTTATCAGTTTTCTTTTATATATTAAAATACTTTCTTTTAAACTGGATAAATTTAAAAAATTATTAAAATCAAATGTGTCAATTTTATTATTTTAATATATTTTAAATTTATTTATTTCAATATCTTTTCAGTAAATATTAAAATATTTAAAAAAATCTATTTATAATAATATTCAAATCCCTTTTTTTTATTCACTTTATTCTCAATTAACTATTTTATAATATACTCAAATCATAATCTATTTTAATATAACATATTGTTTTCTTTTTAATAAAATATCTCTTTTCACTACTTAATAAATTGATAATTTTATTTTCAATAATAGGTTCAAATAGTATAAAGTATTTAAAAATACTTTTAAGATACATTTTAAAATTATTATTAATAAATTCAAAGTTATTATCTTTTTTTTATAAAAATTATTTATTATCATATTTTATTTAATAAAATTATTTTTAAAAAAACTTAAATATTCAGTTATTATTCTCTTATTAAAATCATTATTTATAAATGTACTTAAAATATCTTTATTAACTACTAAAAATAAACTCAATTCTGTTTTTGTTGTATTGTAATTATTAAATTTAATAAATATAATGAATATTAATTTATTTAATAATGAAATTTCATTTTAATTATAATAACCATCAACAATTTTATTGTAATTTAAATTTAAATTATTTAAATGTTCTTCATTAATTATTAATTTATCATTTTTAAACATTTGAATATAATTTAAATAATTATATAAACTATTTGGTAATTCATTATTATATAATTAATAATTAATTGTTATAATTTTAATTTTTTTGTTTTTGTTTTTGTTTTT
>CADWAF010000200.1:0-16778 GCA_902984215.1 Willaertia magna
ATTACGTACAGGATCAGATTTTCCATTCAAGTCCATAGCTGCAAGTTTTTCACCGGAAATAATTTCAATACTAACTCTATCATTTGGTTCAAAATGGTCTGGTAAACAACCGAAATGAGTATTTGAATGAAGTAAATAATCTTTATAATATTGTTGATGTAATTCTTTAATGCTTGCCATTTCGTGTTTGTTTTATTATTGTTTTTGTTTGTTTTATTGTTGTGTGTTAAAAAATACAAAAAGGCGATTCGTTTAGTGATTGTCAATGTGTTGATTTTTTTTTGAGTGATGACTGCTTGTGGAGCAATGCCGCACGTTAAATATGTTGACAAGTGTGTGATGAAGTAAGTACTTTGATTTGCAGTTTGTTACAAACTGTTAATTTTTAAAGTGCATTACAGTTCTATTTACTACAGTTGTTTTTATTTATAACATCATCTTGTGTTATTGTTAGTGATACTGTTATTTTTGTTAATTAATTTTTGATCTAATTTTCTCATTGCAACCAATACATTAATTACTTGTTTTTCATTTACTATAGTATGACAATAATCTATTTGTTTAAAATGACAACTGCCATATCCTATTTCAGTATATTTACTTTCAAAATTTCTTATTGAAGAAACATCTAAATTAGTATTAAAAAATAAAGTGTTAATTGTTTATAGAAGAAATTTTTTTTTTCTTGTTACTAATTTTGTTAGAACTGTATAAAAAGATTGCTCATTCATCTTCTTCTGATTCATTATTTCCTTTTGGGTAAATTGTTAAATACCATTGTAAATTAAATGCTTTAAAATAAAGAGAGTTAAAATATTTTCCTTTTTTACCATTTAACGGTATATTAATTTTAATAATTTTAATAAATTCTTTGGAATATTCTGGATATTTAATTTTAAAATTATTAATTATTTGATAATGATTAAACGTTTTTGGTTTGTTTACAATATAATGTTTTAAATTGTTAATTTTATTTTCTATATTTGTTTCTTTATTTATAATTGATATTTGTAATTCTTCAAAACTATATTGTAAATTAGAAATATTTTCATTTAATTTTGTATTTTCTTTTTCTAAATAAATAATTTTATTTTGTTGTTGTTATAAATTATTTTTTAATTCTGTATTTTGATTTTGTAATAATTTAAATAACATTATATTAAAATGATCTACTTTATTTTCATTTATTTTAATATATAAATCTAAATATTTATCAAATATATTTAATTTTAAATATTCATTTAATAATTGATTTTCAATTTGTTTATCATTTTCATTTAAATTATATATTTGTTCTAAATATTTAATATTATTTGTATTTGAGTATAATTGTTTATAAATAATTATCTTTAATTCATAAAATTCATAAATAAAATTTAATACTTGATCCAAATTTATTAAATATAAAATAACTTTTTTAAATAAATTTTTAAAAAAAAAAAATAAACATTAATTTACAATTTTCAGTTATTTTAATATTTATTAATTGATTTAATAATTCATTTTTATCATAATTATCGTTAAATATTGTAAATAATTATTATTTTTTACTTTATTTAAAACTTGGTCTATTAATTTATAATTAACAAAATATAATTTATTATACTGTGTAAATATTTCTCTTAATAAATTATTTTCAAAAACAAATGGATTAATTAATAAATATAAATATTCAATATAAAACTTTTCTATATTATTTCTTTTTGTTAATTTATTTTCTAATTTTTGTATTTGACATAATTGTAAATCAATATCATCTAATTCTTTAATATTTTGTAAATATAATGTTAATATTTGATTTTCTATTTCTATTGTTATTCTTCTTAAAAATAAATTAAATAATAAATTACATAATTCATTTTGTAAATCTTTATAACAATCATTATTATTATTATTTTGAATTAAACTTAATGATTCATTAATTAATCCATGATAAGTTAAAAATAAATTATAATCATTATACAACAAAAAAGACACAACAGAAAGAAAAAACATTAAAATAAAGTTAAAAGCAAGCAAGTGAGTAATTTTAGTACTTAGAAATAGGCATAATATTTAAAATGTACAACAATTAAATTTTTATTTAGATTTAGGGTTTGTTTTTGTAATTAAGTAATAACATCTTTTAGACAAAACTTTATAAAATTCAAAAAAAGCAGAGCTGTATTTATCTATTTTTTAAGTCTCGTTTTTTTATGAGAAAGTTTGTAATGTAATGTTAAGACAAAAATTTTCTAAAGAAGACCTCTATATATATTGTACAAACATTACATATCAATCACCCATTAATATCACCTATCAGGTTATTAGGATATAATTTTTTTAAAATTTAAATTCAAAAAAAATATAAAAATTAAAACCAACACTTTGTACCATCATTTTTAACTAAAATAAATATTCCTAATTTTCCTTTTCATTCAACAATTACATCTTCAACAAACAATAACAATAATAATTCTTTTACAATTTTATCAAATAACCTTATTCATGAAATTTTGTATTATTATTGTAAAAATTGTAATAGATAATATCATAAAAATAAATATTGTATTAAATATAAAAATATGTTGTCAATTATATGTAAATGTGGATTAGTTATTTTATTTTTTAATTATACTAGTCATAGATATAGAAATAAAAAATTTGTTATAAAATTTACAAAACAATAACAACAAAATCAAATAAGTTTTGTTCAGTTTATTAATTATATTAAAAATAATTCAAATAATCAAATATTTCTTAAATGTAATAAAAAAAAATGTATTTTAATTCAAAAAGGTAATTCTGTTAAAAATAGAGATGATAAATTAATATTAAATTTTATTAGAACAAAAATAATACTATTAATGGATACTATTTTAAATAAAAATTCTATTCTTTTTATATTTAGATTAGAATTAACTAAAAATTTAATAGAAGAACAAAAAGAAATTAGAAGATTTGAAGGTCAATTAGAATATAAAGAGGAAATTGAAAATATTTATAAATCATTAGATTTTATTAAATGCAAAAATTTAAATTATTTAAACATGACAATATATATTATGAATTATTTATTAATGTATAATTTAGAATCAATAGATAAAAGTAATAATAATATTAAAAGAGTGCCAAGAATATTTAATGAGTTATGGTTTAAAGAATTTGTTAATGAAAAAGTAAATGATAATGAAGAATTTAATAAAATTAATTGGATAAAATTAATTAATATTTTAAAACAAGAAATTTTTATTTATAAAGATGAACAAGAATATGAAAATATAATTAAAATTTTAAATTCTAAAAGAACAGATTTAGGATATTTATTAAAATGAATATTTTTAAATTTTTAATATGGTTAACAAATTATAATTTATCAAATTATACTAATAAATTTTTAACAAATGTTGAAAAAACAAATAATGTAAAATTATTTTAAAAAAATAAATTTATTAAATTAGTACAAAATCAAATATTAGTGAATGAATTATATAGTAAAACTATATTGTACAGATTGGTATATATATTAAATAATAAAATTCCACCTAGAAATAGCGAAAAATATAAAATAATAATGTATAAAACAAACAGAAATATAACAGTTCTACGTTTTAATAATATGTTAAAAAATACATCTAAAATAATAAAACAAATTCAAATAAAGTATCAAAATGAAAAAACTGATGAGTATTGGAAAGAAATTTTTAAGTTAAATGACAGATTATTTATTAAAAAAGAAATTTTAAGAAAATATGATAAATTAAATATTTTAATAAAAGGAAAACTTTTAAACACAAAAATTATATTAATAAATAAATTAATGAGTTTAAAAAAAGATGAAAAAATTAATAAAGATATATCTGGGACTGTTAAATTATATATTAATGATTAAATTGATATAAATAATGTAGGAAAAATATCAATTTTAAAAAGGATGTTACAAATTAATAATAATAATATAATATTTACAACAAATATTGATGAACCGTTTGTTTTTATTTATTTATGGTGTTTAGAAATATTATATAATATATTTGAATGTTTAAAATTAAAAATAATTGATTTTTAAACATTAGTTGAATTAATTAAAATTAGAAATAATTTATAATTTGTAATTGTTTTAAAATATATGAAGGGTGATTATTCATCTATATCTAAAATATTAGGAAAAACAAATAAGAAAAATTGTTGTAGTTGTTGTAATATTGACTTTTCAAATAATAATATAAATAATTTATCAACACATATTAATGCCACAAAATATACATTAAAAGATATACATAATTTATAGAAAACAAAACTGTAAATGAAATGAAAATTTTTAGTTTTTATCATAAAAGTTCAATGTTTGACTTAATTGAAGATTGGGATAAATCTATATTTAAAGAATATGAAATTGCCCATGATTCTTAAATATAATATCAGGACATTGTAAAAAATTATATAAACATATTTCAAATGAAAAAGAATTTGATTTAAATTTATGTAATTCATTAATTTATAAACATTTACATCATGATAAAAACTGGAAAAGCTTAATGAGTTCTGCTGATTGGAGAGTATTATTTTTAAATTATAAATTAATTTTATTGCCCTGTATTAAAAGTAATTTAAATAATATTATAATAATTTTAGATTCGTTTTGTCAAATTTTAAACGGCCTTTATTTAAATAATTTAAATGAAAAAGAATATTCAATTTGGTTAACTAATATTTTTATACATTTTGTTTATATAATTGATAGATTTGATAAATCAATTATTTTATTATATTTACATTCCTTAATAGCACATTTATCTATACAAGCAGAAGATATTGCTCCTAAATATATAAATACTGAAAAAGAAGAAGCTAGTTTTAGTAAAGATAAAAAAATTTATAAATATTACACTACTCATCACCAAGCAATTTTAGAATTATTATGTAGGTCTTTTTGTAAAAATTTAATTTTTAATATAAATTTTGATAATTCTGGAAAATCAAAATTGCAAAAATGTTTACAAAGTTTAAATTTTAAAAATATAAATTATGTACAATTTGTTGTTTTAAATTGTATAAACATGATAAATGTAATTATCATATTAAAAATATAGGAAAACAATCAAAAAAAAAGAAACCACCAAAGAAAAAATCAAAAGATAATATAGTTCAATCTGAAAATAATACAATAATTTCAACAATTAATTCACAATCTAATTCAACAGACTCACAACAAACTGATTTTAACAATTAATTTACAATCTAATTCAATAATTAACTCACAATTGGATTCAATTGATTTAACAATTAATTCACAACAAACTAATTCAACAATTTCAGCCATTTCAACAATTAATTCACAATCTAATTCAACAGACTCACAATTTACTTCAACAATAAATTCACAATCAAATATTTCATTATTAAATCAATCACAATTTTCATTAAATTATAATCAAAATAATCTACAACAAAATAATCTTTTTTTTCCATTTAAACACCAACTAGGTATAATATTTTGTTTAATTTGATTATTATAATTTGATGATAATTGTGGATTGTAAAATTGTAGATTATTTTGTTGTAGATTATTTTGATTATAATTTAATGAAAATTGTGATTGATTTAATAATGAAATATTTGATTGTGAATTTATTATACAATTTTATAGTTCATTACCAATCAACGCCACTTATCACTTCCCTAAAGTAAAACGAATCCATTCTTCTCTCCAGTAACGTCATGCAAAACAGACAATTCACTTTATCCTCGTTGACTACTCCCAAGAAGTGACGCTTACAAAACAAAAACCAATAATACTATTATTTATCCTTTGGAACAATCCATGCATGCAAATCACATGAAAAATCCCATCTACAACATTCAACAACAAGTTAAATAGCTTGCTATTCAATTTGAATGTGATCCCCAAAAAAAAGAAAATCACCAAAAAACATCTATAACTCAAAAAAAAAAAATGATTCCTTCTAGCCTAGAAGGTTGTTCAAAGAAGAAAAGAAAGAAGAATAGAAATAGTAGTAGTACTACTACTGCTAGTAATGATTCTTCTTCTTCTTTCTATTTGAACCACCATGAATTATACAATAATTCTTCTTCTTCTTCACATCTAACTTTCATTCCGAACAATCATAATAACATTACTAACATTGTTAATAATAATCAACTACAACTAGAACAACAACTAGAAGAAGAAGAACAACTTGAAGAAGAATATAAAAAAAAGAAAAGAAAGAAACAAAAAAATAATCAAATCATAACAATTTCTTTAAGGTAGAAGAATAACCAACAGATTCCACCATTTCATGAATAAAACCATCTAATTTATCATCATCAAGTAATCTCTTCTTAATATTATCAGATAAGATAACCTTAAAACGTAACGGAAGTTTCTTATTAGATAAGAAAGCCTTTAAAATCTCTAAATCAACTGCCTTACCAGCATTATTCAATGCATGTAAATTAGTTAATAATTGTTGTTCACCTTTACTTGTAGTAATTCTAGCTAAAATCTCAGCAACAACCTTTTGCTTAAATTGTTCATTCTTTAATCTAGAACCTAAATCTGCATACGCCATAAATGCATTTTGTTTCGTATCATCATTTTCTAAATCTGTAAATAAAGAATTCTTGAGGTTTTTGGTTTTGACAGCATTGACACCCTTGTTCTTTAATAATGTTAAAAATTGGAATACTTTCTTTGTTGGGATTGGAATAACAATACTACTATAAATATAATTATTTGCTAATAGTGGATGCATACTTGATAATTCAACTAATCTATTTTGAACTTTTTCACTATAAGTTGTGGCAATTAAGTTTTGTAAACTTTCTAAAAATCTAAAAAGTTTTAAATAATCTTTTGAGTTATTTGAAACTTTTTCTAATTCCTTAACTCCCTTCTTTAACTTGCTTAACATTATAAAAGCGCTTGTCACTGGATTTAATCTAGCATAATGAGATAATTCAACTAATTTTCTAGTTGATTCTTTTGATAAACTATAATCTTCTTTTACAATATTTAATAATTGAATAAATCTTTCTTTTCTATATTTTGATTTTGACACTTGACTTGCATGTTTTCTATCATAACGAGTTAAAGTAAATGTATTTTCAAATCCCCATTGATTTTGTAATACAATATCTCTACCATAATTTTTTAAATGTTTTACAACCTTATTAATATGATCAATACTTTCCTTGCTATTGTCATCTGACAACTCAACGGCATGTTGTAATTTTAAAAAACCAACATAATGAGTTTTAATCTTTTCATCACTTTGCAATAAATGTTTCTCAGCATTATTCTTCTTTTTAGCAGCTGCTTCTTCCTTTTTCTTTTCAAAAACCTTAAAAGCGTAGTGATTAGTTCTTCTATCTTCACCTAATGACAGATCAATTGTTAAAGTAGAATTTCTTACAATGCCTTCTTCTAATTTTAAGTGAACGACATGACTTGCTTTATAATTTAAATGTCTGTGATGGATTGGTAAAATTCTAATGAAATTATGTTGTGTAAATGTTTGATAAATAGTTAAATCATTTTCAGCTAATTTTTTGTTATATTTTGCGACATATTTTCCACCTAAACCTCCATCAGTTTGACTTCTGGCATTCTTTTTAATTTCTGTAGTAAAAAGTCTAAGAATTCCCTTTTTAAAAGTTCTAATCCAACGTTTTTCTTCTTGATTAAAAATTAATTTTAAAATTTGACCAGAACTTGATTGGCTTACTACCATTACGTGTTTCTGTAATGCTTTAGTAAAATCTTTACGTAAAATAACGTTACGATATTTTCTATTGGCTTTAGAAATCCCTCTATACTGAACAAAGTGAACATTTGAAAACTTTACTACAAACAAATGATGGCGATTATTATTCTTATTATTTCTTTCTAATTGTTCTTGTTGTTGTTCATAAATCTTTTTTGATGGACATAAAATTTCAATAAAACCATAAGTGTGCGTTTCTTCACTACCGGCTTTATCTTTTTTTTCTGGTCCACCGTTACCTACAACTGAAACCGTTTTAAATTGATAACGCAATTTGGTGTTGGCTGGACATTCTAATGATAATTGTTGTTCTTTCACCTTCTTTTCGTTAGATAAAGTAATAGCTGTAGTCGCTGCAGTGCTTGCTGACACAAAAGCATGTTGTTGTTTTGGGGATAGATCAATAATAGTTAGAAACAACACAATTGTTAAAGATAATAAAAGCACTAAATCCCGCTGGAATCTTCAAGTACAGTTCAATTAAGGCAAAACCCAACCAGATTTCACACTTTACAAAAACCAATGACAAAGCAAAAACATTTTGATTGCATGATTTTCAAAAAACAAGCCGAACAAGCTCATCAGAAACATTACTACTATAAAAATCCCTCAACAACCCAAACAACAAAAAGAATTGTGTGAAAAAATGTCAAAACAACAACACAAAGAGGATGATGAATTCTCATTGTTAACTAGTGGCAGTAGTCCCGAAAATAAAGGTTACTATTCATCCATTCCTTACACAAATGCAAATTCTTTATTAATGAATGATAATAACAGCTGTGCAATAAGCTATTCGGAAAAAAACAATTTAATTTTTGAACAAAAACAACAACAAGTGGAAGACAACACGAATAGCTTACCAATTATTGACAGTAATGCTGCCGTTACGAGAACTTCTCTTGAAATGAATAATAATGTATCTAAAAAGTTAAAACCAAATAATGAAAAGGCAGCACAAGCAACTGGAAAGGCAAAATTAGATTTTATTTTTCTTAAACGTTTCTTTTTTACAATAATTTATTCTTTATGGAAAGTTCCAACAAATAGTGATTACAATACATTTGATGAAAATGGTAAATTAATTAAACCAATAAGAGTAATTGATAATAATAATCAAAATTTAAACAAAAAGAATAATAACAGATTTATTCAATTTTTACAAAAATTATCTTTATTAAATATTTCATTAATTTTATTCTTTTTAATTTTATGTATTGGTGAAATATTTATTGGAAATGAAGTTGGTAAACTTCCAGGTAATTTCTATTTAGTTATTATAACATATGCTGATAAGAAAGATGACAAGAAATATTCAGAAGAAATAACTGCTGCTTTCATAAAAGTATTTTTAATAAGTGGTGCATGGATTATTGGTATTACAATCTTAAAAACTATTAGACAATGGTTTAGTGATTTAATGATTGTATGTTGGAGGAAAAATTTAACATTTCATTTACAACGTCGTTATTTTGAAAATGGTAATTTTTATAAATTAATTTTATTGGATAAAAGAATTGATAATACAGATCAAAGAATTACAAAAGATATTGAAGATTTTATTTCTTCAACTATAAAATTTATTGAAAGTTTATTTACCGGTCCAATTACCGTTGTTTACTATACGGTCACGGTTTCTTTAGCGATGGGTTGGGAAGGTCCCGTTTTTTGTTATCTTTTCTTTATTGTTGGAAGTATTATCAATAAGTTAATTATCTCTCCAATCTCTAATTTATGGTTTACACAAGAGAGATATGAAGGTGATTATAGATATCTACACGCTTTATTAAGAACTAATGCTGAAAGTGTTGCTTTTTATGGTGGACAAGAAAATGAAAGAGTTTTAGCCAATCAAAAATTAAAGGGCGTTGTAAGAAATCGTTTTAAAATTTCACTTTGGACAATCTTGTTAAATTGTCATATGAATTTATTTGGTTATGTTGGTGCAATTTTATCTTATTTAGTAATAGCTGCTGCAATCTTTTGGACTGGTTCTTTTTTACCTTCTAATAATGATGGTACTGTAGTCACACCTGGAGAGATTGCAAGTAAAGTTTCACAAGCTTCTTTCCAAGTAATGATGTTAATCTATGGTTTTACAACATTTATTCAAACTGGAAATAATTTATCTACATTGGCAGGTTATACAGCAAGGTTAGGTGAGATGAGGGAAGTGATGAATGATATTGAAAAAGATCCAGAGTTAAGTTCTATTAAAATTACAACAGATAGTTTAACAAATATTACAACAATTGAATCAAAAGAAAATGATCAATTAATTGATTATATTGAATTTAATAATGTTTCAATATTTGTGCCAAAAACTTTAGAGAAATATCATACTTCTAAATGTTTAGTTAAGAATTTAACATTTACAATTAAACCACATCAACACACATTAATTATTGGTCCTAGGTAAGTTTTATTTTATAATTTAATATCATTTACAATTTATTAATAATTTTTATAATTTTTACAAATTATAACAAATTAGTGGTTGTGGTAAATCTAGCATGTTAAGAGTATTAGCTGATTTATGGCCTTTAAGTTCTGGTCAAATAAGTAAACCATTTACAAATACCGTTAAAAGTAAAGTCTCTGAAATGTTTTACGTTTCACAAGAACCATACACAAGTATTGGAAGTTTAAGAGATCAAATTACTTATCCATTAAAATCATCTAGTGCTGATTCAATTGATCACGAAAAATTATTAGAAGCAATACGTTTAGCTAATTTAGAATATATTTTTGACAGAGCTGACAGAGATTGGGATAGTCAATGTAATTGGTCTGAATTATTAAGCCCTGGAGAAAGACAAAGATTAGCTATAGCTAGAGTAATTTATCACAAACCAAAATTTGTAATTTTAGATGAATCTACAAGTGCTTGTGATGTTAATATTGAACAAAAGATTTATACACTTTTAAAAGAGCAAGGTTCCACCTTAATATCTGTTGGACATAGACCTACTTTACGTAAATTTCACACTCACATTTTAGAGTTAGATGGTACTGGACAATGGAACTTTAGAGAAATTAATAATTCTAATCACAACAGTGATGAAGATGAGGAGGAATTCTTTTGAAGAAATTAAATAAAGTAACTCGCTATTATTTAGAAAACAAAGCATTTATTACTTAGAAATTGCTAGTAGTTAAAAATTTAAACTACAAAATTAGTAAAATTACAAAAAAAAAAGAAAGATTAAAATTAATTAATTTTTCTTTTGATAAGTTATATCAACCATCTTTTTAAATTCATTTGAATCATTCCACAAACTTGCAGCTTCACCATTTAATGGATCATCAATATTTGGATCACCTAATAAAGATTGTAAAGAAATTAAAATTGTTCTAATATTATAAGTTGCAGACCATTGATTCTTTAAAATATCTAAACAAATATTTCCATAAACATCAACATTAGGATGGTAGATAGGTGTTGTAAATTTTATAACAGGAGCTTTAAATGGATAATCATTAGAGAAAGAGATTGATAATTTATAAGTTTGACCTTCATAGAAAGTACCATCTGAACCTTTTAATGTACCTATCCATTTCATTAAGTTACCATCATCTGGAAAGGCTGATATTCCTTGACATTTAGCCATCATTAAATTCATTAATTCAGATTGTAATCTTTTAGTTGTGGATTGTGCATTTCCTTTCGTTGTTTGAGAAGAGGTTGTGTTATGTTGTTTGGAAGGACTTTGTGTTGCACTGGAATTAGTTGTACTACTTGTGGAACTCATAGGTTCAATTAATTTATTATTTGTTAATGAAGAAACAGCAGTGAGTTTTTTTTTGTTTGTTTTTTCTGACTTTGCGGCTAGCAATAAATAGGTTTTTTATTTTTTTTTTAAAATTTAACTGTAACGGATAGTAGTTTACAAAAGTCGGTAAAAAGTGGTATTACTTACAGATTCTTATGCATCTGCTGCAACAAACATTAACATGAATTATTAATTAAAGTAATTATTAAACAGTTTCATTATTATTGTAATAGAATAAAAGAATAAAAGAAAAATAACACTAAAAAAAAAAATGAGTATCATCTGGAAACCTTTACTTTTCATTAGTAAAATACTTCAAAAAGCAGAAATCGGACAAAAAAGTTATTTACATGACGCAAAATACACAATACCATTCTTTTTTACTTTAGGAATAGGTATGGAAATATTTATGATAAAAACAGGTTTTTATGAATATAGAAAAAGAAAAGAATCGGAAAAGCTTACTGCACAAGCTGCTGAATATTTATTAGCAAAAGATAGAATAATTGAAAGATTTGCAGAGAAATATATTAAAGAAAGAGGACTATAAAGATGGATTTTTTTTTTTATTGATGGATTCAACATGTTGTGTGTGAAGAAATGGAGGGTTCCCGCCAAAAGTGAAAAATGTACAGCTATGTAAAAAATTAAAAAATATTTGGACTATACTTTTGGCGGTTGTTGTATCTACAATTCATTGTACATTATATTTTAAAAAAATGTTTAAAAATACATTTCAGAGTGGTTTCCTTTCTATATTGTATTCTATTGGGTAGGTGAAGGAATTTATTATACAATTTTTTACTAAATCCTCCTATTTAACAATGTTATTGTAAATTTTCATTAATGTAGAAGTAAACCCCTTCAGATTTGGGATAAACAAGTAAAGAATGGGCATATTAAACGTATTACCGATCAAGAAATTCAAAGCTCTGTGTTAGAACTAATAGGAACTAATGTTAGTACAACGTTTATAACATGCCCTGCAGATCCTAAAAAGACTCTAGGTATTAAATTACCCTTCTTAGTAATGGTTATAAAGAATGTAAGTATGAATTTAAGGAATCAAAGATGATTAACAATTTGAACTATTTAAGCTTAAAAAATACTTTACATTTGAAGTTCAAATCCTAGATGATAAGAACATAAAGAGAAGGTTTAGGGCTTCGAATTATCAAAGTACAACCCGAGTGAAACCATTTATATGTACAATGCCTATGCGTTTAGATGAAGGGTGGAATCAAATTCAATTCAATCTTGCAGATTTTACAAGAAGAGCATATGGTACAAATTATATAGAAACACTAAGGGTTCAAATTCATGCAAATTGTAGAATTAGAAGAATCTACTTTTCTGATCGTCTGTATTCTGAGAGTGATTTACCAGATGAGTTTAGATTATTCTTACCTATTCAAGTAAGTATTTCTTTCTTTTCCCTCCAATATTTAATTCAACCAAGAAAAACTAAATTGTCTTCAAACTGTAGTTAATTATATTAAAAATAAACTTGCATTGTATAAAATTTATTTTGAGAATTGTATACAACATGTTCGGATGACGTGCTATCTTGAAGAATCCCATCTTTTCGCCAGTTTAAAAATATTCCATGTTTTGATAAAGCAAACAAAAAAAATTGCACTTTTTTTATAAGACAGCTTTTGACAAGACCTCATGGATTTTCGATAATGAGTACAACTATTCAACCTCCTAATCTTTATATTTGTTATGGTTCGGAAACTGGTAATTCTAAAGCCATAGCAACTCGTATATTTAAAGAATGTAGTGAAGAAAAATTCACACCAGAAACCTTTCTTTATACACTAGACGAATTTCTATCAAAGTATAAACTAAGAGATAGAGCTAGAACATTAAAAAAAACACCATCTTCAAATAATTTAGAACAACTATTAGATCTTAATGAGAAAATAAATCTAGTAATAGTTTGTTCAACTACCGGTAATGGTGATCCACCTCAAAATGCTGACGCTTTCTATAGATTTATAAGGCTTAAAAGCACTCCAAATAATTTATTACAAAATGTAAATTACGCAATATTAGGTTTAGGTGATTCAAACTATGACCTTTTTAATAATGCTGCAATTTCAATTGACAAAAGAATAACAGAGTTGGGTGGAAAACGTTTTTCTTATAGAGGAGAAGCAGATGAGGTTGTAGGATTAGAACAAGTAGTAGAACCTTGGATTGCTCAATTATATGAAGCCTTAAGAAAGAATTATCGTTTCTTCTTAGAAAAGGAAGAAAACAATAAGAAGAAAGAAGATAATGAAGAAGAAGAGGAAGAAAATAATGGCAATTCTCACTTCTCTCCACGTTCTGTGAATTCTTACCTTAATATTACAAAGAGAAATAAGAGATCCTCCACTTTATTAAAACAAGTTACTTCAGTCTTGTTAGCAAAAGATAACGTCACTTCTAAGGAAGAAGAATCAGTTGCAGCATTTGTAAAAGAATCAATTGTATCTCCTGATGAAGATAAGGAAGAATGGAAAAGAATTGCAAATTATTTTGGTCAACCAAATATTTGTTTTTCAACTATTACCGGTGCTCGTTATTTAACTACAACTGAATCATCTAAACAAGTTCTTCATATTGAGTTAGACATTTCTTCTTTACCACTCGCTGAAGAGGAAAGTACTTTTCGTTATGAGCCTGGAGATTCCATTGGTATCTTATGTGAGAACGATGAAGAACATGTTCAAAGAATGCTTTTAAAACTAAAAGAGATTGAAACTATTCCAAAAGATTTAGATGTAGATGATGAAATTGAAATTAAATGTTTAGATGAACATAATAAGGGACTATTCTATATTGATGCATCGGAAAGAATTACTTTAAAAAGATTATTTACTAGAAGAGTAGATATTATGTCACCAGTTACTGTTCCAATGCTTCAAATGTTAGCAAAGTATTGTAAGAATCAAATGGAGAAGAATGAGATATTGAAGTTAGCCTTTGATTTAAATTTATATACAACTCGTATCGTTAAACAACATGCAAACTTGTATGACGTTTTATCTTGGTTTTCTTCATGCAAACCTCCTCTTAATCATTTACTTCAAGAATTACAACCAATTGCACCTCGTTACTATTCAATTGCTTCATCCCCAATTAAACATCCAGATGAAGTACATATTGCTTTCAGTATTGTAAAATATGAAACTCCTCCTCCAATAAGAGCCCAAAAGGAAGGATGTTGTACTAGTTGGCTTCAAAATAAGGCTAAAGAGTTTTGGGGAAGTGAAGAAAAGATTACTTTACCTTTATTCTTAAAGAAATCTCCAGCCTTTAAACTTCCAAGAGAATTAAAAACTCCAATTATTATGATTGGACCAGGTACTGGTGTTGTACCTTTTAGAGGTTTCCTACAACATCGTGAATGTATGTTATCTAAGAAACAAGAAGATGATGTTAATTGGTTATTCTATGGATGTAGATCTATACGTTCCGATTTCTTATATCATCATGAATTTAGACAATTTGAAACATCTTCCTTTGTAAATTTAAATTTATTAGTTGCAAGCTCAAGGGAGGCTGATGTAGGTGGAGGTGTTTGGTATGGTGGTACATATGTACAAGATTATATATTAGAATATGCCTCAATTATTGTTGAATTAATGATGATGAAAAAGGCTTGTTTATATGTATGTGGTGACGCTCAAAGTATGGCTAGCCAAGTAGATAGAGTACTTCATCAAATTGTAGAAGAAGAATGTGATATGTCAAGTGAAGAAGCTAAACAAATTGTTAAACAATGGAAAGAAGAAGGTAGATATCTAAAAGAAGTTTGGTGTTAAAATAAATAATTGTAAAAAAGTATCATTTACTTTTTTGAACTAATTCAAAGACTAGTTTCGGGAATAGCTAACAATAACAACAAACCAACACCAAGTTATTGCAAACAAAGGCTTCGGGAGTGTGGATTTAACAACTAGTTTAACATCAGTGTTAAGTTAAACAAGATAGTTAACAAAAAGTTCAAATATAATTTCAAAACAAGAGTTTTATTTTGATAATAGTTTTTAAATGGAAAAGGTTAACGACTAGCTAGGGATAAAAAGGACATTCGTAAACAAATACATTAGAGTTATTTACTTGTTAGTTATACAAACAAATAACAAAATAGTTGCTTATTGTTATTGGGTAAAAAAAATTTAATGTTGTTCTTCAGTAGTTTGTTGTTGTGGTTCTCTTTCTTTGAATTCTCTAACATTAATGTTTCTACCTTCAAGTTCAGAACCATTTAATAATTCAATAGCCTTCTTTGCATCTTCTTGATTATTGAATGAAACAATACCCATTCCTTTAGATCTCTTTGTTTCATAATCAGTAAAGATTTTAACAAAAGCAACATTTAAACCAGCATTAGAGAAGTGGTTCTTAAGTGATTGCCATGATGTTTTATAACCAACACCAGAAACGAAAACTTTTGCTAAATTTTGGAAGGAACTCATTTTATATATTATTGTTGTTTTATTTTTTTTCAACAAACAAAAAATATTCTTGGAGGTTTAAATTTATTGGAATTTTTACAATGCGAACGAATATTCTTTCCAAATTGATTGAATTAGCTAACAATAACAACAAATAAACACAAAATAAAATTATTGACTAACAGGTTTTTAATTTGATTGAATGATTTTAATGACAGTTACTAGTGCCAAACTTGGTTGAATAGATTTGGTTCAAAAAGCATGTTGAAGATTGTGGTGTTACCCAAGATTTGTGAAGTGATCCACATGTGTTGAAAAAGCTCATTAGTTAAATGTAGCTGGCTAGGGTTCGAAGCTTCGACTGTCCACCGAAAATATTTATATCCTGAATTCTAGATGCACTTGCAATCAAAGTAAATGTTCTTTCACATCCAAATATTGCTTTTCCAGCAGTATTGTCTTGTTCAGTATTCATTTGTTTATTTGGTGATGGAATAATGGAGACGAATTGAGAATGTTGATCTTTCTTTAAAATTTCAATTGGATAATACTCTTCATAACCACCAACCAAATCTGCCACTAAATCAAAGTGTTCGTTCAAACTTTCTAATTCATTCATTAAATGTTCCTTTCCTTTACTATAATCTAAAATACGATTTACTCCTAATTTAGTAAGCAGTTCTGTATTTCTATTGGAAGAAATGGAAATAATTTCATCAACTTGGAAATAATATTTTGCAAGAATGATTGCACGCAATCCAACACCACCACTTCCCCCAATTAACAGGATTTTCTTTCCTTTTAAA
>CADWAF010000204.1:0-14658 GCA_902984215.1 Willaertia magna
AAAAAAATGTTAAAACAATTAGCATTACATAACGGCCATAAAAAACTATCCACTTCCTTCTCACTTATTGGAAGAACAAGAACCTACAATTATAACAACAACAATAAACTATTTAACAACAACAACAATAACAACAACAACCCTAACAAACAATCATTTCACACAAACAACCATTTCACCAACTCTACAACAAGTGAAAAAAAAGTTCAAGATTTTTTAACGGAATTAAAACAAAGACAAGTTTTAAATAGCGCTACTAATGGTTTTGAACAATTATTAAATCAAATCTATTCCACTAATAATAATACCACCACTGGTAATAACAATAATAATAAACCAATTGGAATTTATGCAGGATTTGATCCAACAGCATCTAGTCTTCACGTTGGAAATTTATTAGTTATTCAAACATTAAAAAGATTTCAAAAAGTATTCTCTCCAAAACAATTACATATTTTCTGTTTAGTTGGTGGTGCAACTGGAAAGATTGGTGATCCTTCTGGAAGGAAAACTGAAAGACCTTTATTAGAAGAAGAATTAATTCAACAAAATATTGATGGTTTAACAAGAGAATTATTAAATTATTTTAAATTGGAAAAGTTAGATAATAATTTACAAAATAATACTTTACGAAATAACAATGCTACAGTTGTAAATAATAATGATTGGTTAGGACAAATGAATATGATTGAAATGTTAAGAAATGTAGGAAAATATTTTCAATTAACAAATCTATTAAGATTAGAAAGTGTTAAATCAAGATTAGAAAATGCAGATTCAGAAAATAGTGGAATGACATTTACTGAATTTTCATATAGTTTATTTCAAAGTTATGATTTCTATCATTTATTTTTAAATCATAATGTTAGATTACAAATTGGTGGTTCAGATCAATGGGGTAATATTACAAGTGGTTTAGAATTTATTAAAAAGAAATTAAATCAACAATACGTTAGTGATAATAAGAAGGATAGTGATGATGAAATTATATGTGGAATGACAGTACCTTTATTAACTACAGCTGATGGTGTAAAATTTGGTAAATCAATGGGTAATGCAATATGGTTAAATCCTGAAAGAACTTCACCTTTTGATTTTTATCAATTCTTTATTCGTGTACAAGATGCAGATGTTGAAAAATTACTAAAAATGTTAACTTTTGTTTCTTTAGAAGAAATTGATAATGTAATGAAAGAACATGCCAAAAATCCAGAATTAAGAATTGCACAAAAATTATTAGCAGAACAATTAACAGAACAAATTCACGGTAAAGAACAATTAGAAACTGTAAAGAAATGTACAGAATTATTATTTAAAAATAATGAAGAAGAAGCATTAGAATTATTAAAAACTTTAAATATTAAAGATATTAAAAGTTTTATGAAAGATTCACCTTCAACTTGTTTCAAAAAAGAAGAAATTATTGGAAAGAATTTAATTGATATTTGTTTACAATTAAGGTTAGGTCCATCTAAATCAGAATTATTTAAATTAACTAAAAGTGGTGGATTATATTTAAATTATAAAAGACAAAATGATGTTAAATATTGTATTTGTGAAAATGATTTAATTCAAAATAGTTTTATTGTTTTAAGAACTGGAAAGAAAAATTATCATTTAATTGAAGTTATTTAAATAAAATAATTTTTAATAATAATAACCTTATTCATTTTACAATTTATTTATTTAATAATTTATTTAATAATTTACAATAATTTATTCATTATTACTCAAACCTTCTTCTTCCATTAATTGATCTTTAATTTCATCTAACATATTTTCAACAATTTCATCTTCTAAACTACCACTTGCTGTTTTAGCAACAACAACATATGGTTTTTGTCCAATATAATTCCCGCCAGGTAAGTAATCACAAACAATACCGTAAGGGAATCGTAAATTTGGACAGTTATAATGTGCGCAACCAAGTTGGTTAGAATTTGCCCAAACAACTTGTGTGTAGTGTCCACAAACTTTACCTTGCATACAAGTACCAGTTTTTAAATCATAATTTGGTTTTTCTGACATCCACATTTTGACAGCTCCTGTCACATCAGTAATTTTTGCTGAACTTGCATAAATATTTTCACCAAAATAATTACCATTTAATTGTCTAGTTGGATTATGATTTAATAAAGTACTTCCTTGACATTTATCAGCCCACTTTTTTGCTTCATTAGCTAAAGCAGCGTTCCATGTCATTGTTTTCATATTACTTGCATTTTCTAATTTACGGTAGTTTGAACATAGAATATTTATTAAGACATTTGAATTGTAAATGAATTTAATTATTGTTATAATTTTATTTACTTTAATTATGGTGTGGCTTTATTTCCTGTTGGCTCAAAAACCTTTCGCGTTTTTCATTTTGTAAAAACGAAATTTTCGCGTTTTTTCAAACCAATAAAAAAAATATTTCACCAACAAAATGTTAAAGCGTGCAATCTTCCAACAAGCAAAACCAACTTTATCTTCTATCATTAACCCAACAACTAAACGTTTCTTTTCTACTAACTCTGTTAATATGGCAGGTAAATTAGAAGGAAAGGTTTGCTTAGTTACCGGTAAGTATTATTTCAAGATCAAAAGATCATCTTAATCAATTAATTAAAAAGGTGCCGGAAGTGGTATTGGTAAAGGAATTGCTCAACTCTTCGCAAAGGAAGGTGGTAAAGTTATTGTTGGAGATTTAAACTTAGCAGCAGCAAATGAAACAATTAAAAGCCTTGGAAGTGGTGATCATATGCCTTTGTCTATGGATGTAACAAAAGAAGATATTGTTGTTAAATCATTTGAAGAAGTTCGTAAACATTATGGTAAACCAGTTGATGTTGTTATCTGTAATGCAGGAGTACAACATATTGATCCTGTTGATAAATTAAGTTTTGATAATTGGCGTAAAATTATTTCTGTGCATTTAGATGCAACTTTCTTATGTTCAAGAGAAGCTTTAAAGCAAATGTATGAACAACAATATGGTAGACTTATTTACATAGGATCTGTACATTCTAAATTAGCTTCCCCATTAAAAGCTCCATATGTTAGTGCAAAACATGGTGTTATAGGTTTATGTAGAGTAGTTGCTAAGGAATCTGCAAAGAAGGGTAACATTGCTTCAAATGTTGTTTGTCCAGGTTTCGTTTTAACTCCATTAGTTGAGAAACAAATCCCAGAACAAGCTAAAGAATTGGGTATTTCTGAACAAGAAGTTATAGAAAAGATTATGTTAAAGGATACTGTAGATGGTAAATTTACAACTATTGAAGATGTTGCTGAAGCTTGTTTATTCTTTGCTGCTCATCCAACTAATGCATTAACTGGTCAATCTATGGTTGTTTCTCATGGTTGGTTTATGCAATAAATTAAATTTATTTATCCTCCATGTAAAGTAGAGATAAAAACAATATTGTCTTTTTCTTGAATTACATATTCTAATTCATCTAAAAGTTCCCAATCTGTATCATTAATTAAAATTAAAATTCCAGGTCGGATAGATGTTCCTTCATTATTGATAAAGAGCTCTGGTTTTTCTTTTAAATGTTCATTTCTTAATAATGTAATTAAATCTTTAATTTTTAATCCTTCTTTAACATCTAGATTTATTTTAGTTTGATTGTCAAACAATAATTCACATCCTCCACTATTACATTCCGATATCACACCTTCAAACAATAACATCACAAAAAAATAAACCTACCTGAACTCTACCGTTATTTTCATTTTTTACAAAAGATTCAAACAATGCCTTTTCTTTCACGCACCAAGTCTTCAATTATCTTTTTGTCAAATTGAAGTATATAAATTTTAAACGAATTATAATTTAAAATAATTTTTAAATCTTTTATTATTTTAGAAATAGTAGCAATTAGTAATATCCATTCATGCATCTATAATAAACCCGATAAAAATTTAAAAAATTTTAACATAAAAAAAGGGTTCAATACTTTCCACTTTAAAAATTGAATGAACTCTAACCCTGTATTGAGCCCCATTCATCCTCACATTAAGAATGCAAATAATGCAAGAGGAAATAGTGCTCATTATAATAATAACTTTGCTAATAATGACTATCCAATAATAAATCAACAACAACATCAAGTTGCCTTTAATACTTTAGTCTTTCAACCATTTAATAACAATAATCCTAATAACAATAATAATTTTATTAAGGAAGAATATAATCATTCATCTTCTTCCTTTTGGATTGCTAATAAACTAAAAGAATTTGATGAAGAAGAAAAAAAAAAGTTATTAAATAAAAGAAAAAACTTTGAGGCAATACGTAAAAAGGGAGCTTCTTCTCCTTCTTTTAGTCCTTCAATCCTTCCAAAAAACCTATATCCTCAATCTTATCAGCCTAACAGCCATAGAATAATGAATGATCCAATAAATAGTCCTCCTATTAACGGTAATAATAATAATAATAATAAGCTTAATGATATTATTAATTTTAATAATAATTTTAATAATACTTTTAATAATAATGAAAATATAAATTTACAAAACTCTGGTACTCCCAATAACATTGTAAATAAGAAGATTAAAAATTTAGATTTAAAATTAAATAATTTACAACCTTCTTATAAATTTCCTGCTCTTTCTTCTCCAAGTAATAGAGGAGAAGTATTGCCTGAAGCTTTAAAGATGATTATTCCACCAATATTGGAATATGAAGATAATAAAAATTATAATGATAATAGAAATACTTCCTTAGAGGTTCCTCAATATCAACAACAACCATTATTGACATTATCTCCAAAATATAATGTTGTTCATAATATTAATAATAGTCTTCATCCAGCTTTTAGACCAAAATCGCCAACCTTGATTGGAAATACGACTACTTATGGAAATAGATTTAATAATGAAGAGAAGAATTTATTGGAAAATATTGATAATTTTAAACCAACTTCACCAATAAATAAATTAAATATTTCCAAAAAGAAGGGAAAGAGAAATAAACTGGAAACTGAAGTGGAACAATTTATTGGATTAAAATTAAGGGAATTAAGTAATTACAATGAAAAAGCAAAGTCGTTTGAAGGTGACTGTGTAAATATTGAAAAGAAATTTAATATTTACAATGAGGCATTTAGTAAGTAATTTAAAATAATATTAATTTTAACAAAAAAACAAAAGAATTATTTATTGGAAAGAATGATAAATGTAGAAAAGTTTTACATCAAATTAATTTTGAATTTGAAAAGACAATTCAATTTTATAAACAAAAAGCTGAATTATTTCCAAATAGTAGAGAATATGAAGAATATTTTGAAGTTAAACAAAACTATGATGAAATGAAACAACAATTACAAAGTATGGGAGTTTCTTATATAACAGTTGAAAGAGAAAGAACAAAATTACAACAAGATAATGAATCTTTAAAGAGACAATTAGATAGAATTATAAATGATAATGCCACATTATCTCAACAATTATTAGAAAAGGATTTTGTCATGAATGAAAAGAAAGAAACATTAATAGAAACTTTAAAGAAAATTACAAGTAAAGATATTGAATTAATTGATGAAGAATTAATGTTAGAATTAGATGCTGAACATAGAAAGATTGCTGAAATGAAATTACAATTAGAACATGAAAGAAAAGAAAAGGAAAAGTTAGCTTTAGAATTAAATTCATTAAAACAATTTTCAGAGCCTTATGAAGAAATTAAAAAATTAAAATTGCAACTAAAAAATAGAAATATTGAGTATTTAGCTCTTAAGGCGCACTTAGTTTTGCAAGATTCAAAATTTAAAAAGTTAGAAAAAGAATTGAATGAAGGAAATCTAAGGGTAGATGAGATTAATCAAACACCAAGACCTCAGTATCATTATATTTTAGATAAAGTAGAAAGTGAAAAGGAAAGAAAGTTTTTAGGCAAGTTAATTGATTCTGGTCAACCAACACAAAAGACAATTGAAAAGTTGATTTGGGAGCTTATTGAGGCTAGAAGAAATTTACTGGAAGGAAATGAGAATCAAAGTGTTGGTATAGGAATACCTTAATTAATCCTTATTTCTTGAGAATATTGGTAAATTAATGATGAAATTTTGTAGATTTTTGACACTTTCATCAGTTGCGGTTGTTGATTTAAATTTTTGGAAAATGGTGTGAAATAGTTTTGTTTTCTCGTTTTCCGTTCCTTCTATTGGTAATGATTTTGCCATTCTTTCAGCAACAAATTTAGATCTATTTATAATGTGATTTGGTATTCCAGCAAGTGAGGCAGCTGTTATTCCATAACTAGGGATAATTTTACCTGGAACTAATTTATAAAGAAATACTAAATCGTCAGCATTTGGGAAATCAAAAACTGGTTTGTCTTCATCTCTCATACTTGAGTCATCTTCAGTTTCAGTTTGGTTCTGGTTGACCTTGTCGATTAATACATCCATTGTCATGAATTGTAATTTGGGATTTTTAATATCTACAAGTTTATATTGCAAGATTTCAACGTAGTGGGTAGTGACAAACAATCTTGGCGTTTCATCTTTTTTGAGGAAATGTTTAAGAACAGATGATAATAATGCTACACCATCTAATGCAAGTGTTCCCTTAAATAATTATAAGTTTAAGAAAATCGATATTATAATACTTACTTTTCCAAATTCATCTAAAAGAAAAGGTTATGGAATATAAATTTAAAACCTTACCTACCTATTAACAATAAAGATTTAGGGGAAGCGTAGTCTACCATTGCCTTAATTTGTAATAAATCTATAGCAAAACTAGATTGATTAACGCTAATACTATCCTGTGACTGTATTCTAGTCATTATTCTGTCAACTATTCCAATTTTTGCAGATGAGGCTGGAACAAAAGAACCAATGTGTGCAAGAAAAACAATTAAACCTACTTGTTTGAGATAGCATGATTTCCCTGAGTTGTTAGCACCCGTTACAATTTGAATTCCTCCATTAAGAAAGGTGTCATTTGCAATGAAGGTATCTACAGTTAGCTCTTGTAACGGATTTCTTCCTTCTTTAATGTCAAGAATTGGTTCACTTGATAGCTCTGGCTTGGTAAAGTTCATTTCACAAGCACAAAACACCATGGACAATATACAATCTAACTTTGCCATTGCATCGTTAAGCTTGTTGATATCAGTTTCATAATTTAGTACAAATCTTTCCAATTTAACTATTATTTCTGTTTCTGTATCAATTATTATGTGATGAATATCTCCAATACTTTCGTCTAATTCTCTTACAGTATGGTTTTTATAATATACACACTTGTCAGTTGTAAAGTGAAACTGCAATCCAAACTGTTCCATATTACTTTGATTTTCAGTTTCTTCATTCTTTGCAAAACTCAACAAAAAACCTATTTGGGGAAGATAAACTACACTAAATTCATAAAAACCTTCAGGAAATGAAACTATTTCTTGTTCTGCAACTAATGTTAAAAAATTATCCAAAGAATCGTAGGTCTCCCTTAATTTATCTAAATTTCTATTTACTCCAGGTGACACGGTTACCCTATTATTTGTTTTTGATTCATTAAAATCAATTACCTTAGATATTGCCTCTAATACCCTCATTATATTTCCTCCAAATCCATTATAAATATCTTTAACGATATCGATCTTATCCTCTGCATTTCCTTCAACTAAAATTTCAAATATAGTTTTACAACAATATAAACTTTTCCATAAATTGGTCCAATCATTAACACTTGCTTTGGCTTCTCTCATCCTTTTTAAAATTCTTTTTGTATTCTTCATATATTTAAGATTTTCTCTTAATTCTTCGTTAAAATCTGAAGAGAACTGCATAAAATATTCAATTGCAGTATACCTTCCTCGTAGTACTTCAATATCCATAACTGGTTTTAAAAACCATTGCCTTAGTAGTTCTTTACCAACTACTGATTTTGTCTTATTCATTATTCCAAATAGTGACAAACCTTCCTTCGGTCTGCCAATAGCCATAGAATGGCAAGGGTGTGATTCCACTTTAAATTTGATTAATAATTATTTATGTAAGTATACAATTTTAACTTACTTTTAAATATTGACAAAGCCTTTAAGGTGTTTATATCCATCTGTACAAACCCATCACTTTTGTTTTAGCATTGAATTGTTATTAGTTTTCATTACCTATTGCTTACTTACAATTTAAAGTTCTTTACAGTTCTAATATTCTTCAAAATTTCTAAATCATCCAGTTCGCCAAATAGTAATCTATTCATTTGAATATAATTTAATAAACCTCCAATTGCTCTAACCATTTGATGATTTTCTTCCATATGAATACTAGAAAAATCAAATAGATAACTATTCTTCTCACTAACTTCCCTAGAATGCTGTCTTTGTTGCATAAAAGAAAGCTTGTTGTTACTACTGCTATTAGAGATAAATGATCTTTCTCCAGCAACAGCGGTGTCTGACGTTTGCAAAAAACTAGTACCTTCCTTCTCTCTTATTGATTTAGTATTATTAATATTGTTTATATCATTAGTAGCTGAAGTAGTTCCTAACAAAACATTTTCTAATATTTGGATCTTTTTAATTGAATTATCAAAATAAAAATCTGAAGATTTCAATAATTTAACTTCAATTTCCCCAACTTGTCCCTCAATAGGCTTCTTAACATATTTTAAGAAAGATTGTTCAGTTTTCGAAGGAACTACAATTAATGTAGGTTTTACTTCAAATTTAACTATTTTGAAGAAAGTAGGGATTGGTCAACTAAGGTTAAGTACTGCTTTTTGAAAGAGTAATGTTATTACTTACCGAATTCCATAGCTTCGAATAAGTTATTTTCATTAGTTTCTCCACAAAGTAGTTCTCCATTTCTACTATCAAAACTTGCAACTCCTAACCTTCCTTTTTGATAGGTTAGAGAAAGTATAATTGGATTTTCTAGGCTTGTTTCTTCTCGCTCATCATCTTCCATATTGTTATTATTTGTATTGATTTCATCTTCGTCATCATCTTTATTACTGGCCTTAGTTTCATCTTCCATGCGTTCGTTATCTTCATCTTCATTATTGCTATAAGGAGTTAGCGAAGTGAGGATGGACCTTTGACTGTAATTAACAGTTCTGTTCATTGGGGTTGACATTAGTGTTTCATCATCTTCATCATCTGAATACAAAGATGAGGAAGGCTTAAAAGGAAAATCTTTATCTCCCTGCCTTGCCATTGCAGAAGTTATTTTGCTAATTGTTGTAAATTTTTTTTACATTGAATTTTGACACTCGCGCTCTAATTCCTGATAACACTACTTTCTGATAACAAAGCTCCGATACAGTGAATAAGTAGATATAGAGACAATAGCAAATAAGAAAAGTAAAACATGCACACAACAAAAGACATGCATGTTACTTTGACAATATTTAACTTACCGTGATGGTAATATTTCTTTATGATAGTTAACTGTTCAAAAGAAATAATTCTGGAATTATATAGACTTTTATTGTTTCATTAAATATAAATACATAATATCCTTCCAGATTAGAGATGAAAAAGTGGTTGTCCTTCATTTGTCCATTGATTTCATTACCAAAAAAAAGGTGCATGTTTGTCTACCATACAATTTTACTTACCATGTTTTTTAACACGGTAATGAGAGCAATAAACTAATAAAAGAGCAACCACTTTCTCATCATCTAATCTAGTTCGATATTATTACACATATTGTTACATAGTTTTGGCCTTCAAACAAGTTGTTCCCACAATCCTTCTACTGGTCTCTTGTCTGTGTCCGTGACTGCTCCATGATTTTATTTATTTTTTTTTGCGAGTTTTTGTTAACAACTATCCCTCCTTTTTGAATTCACTAGCGCTTTGTTGTAAACGGTAGGAAAATAAGCCTTTTATATGCTGGGTATGATATAGTAAAAAACTTGCAACTTGAAGGCTTTGGCAGGATCCAATCAGAAATATTGTTTTACAACACCCTCGAGGTTGGTTAGAGCTGTTTGTAAGTCTTTTTCGGAAAGAATTCCTCCTTCGAAAAAGCAGGTACTGGTTAGTTTAATTTGTTGAAACAAGCTTACCTTTATCGTTCTTCATGTTAGTCTTCTCCTTCTCCAACGCAGCTCTGGAGTCTTTGAACATACTAGTGTGTTTATCGTACTTTTCTAACATGTAATTCTTTACTCCACTTATTTGTTTTTCACATTGCTTTAAGGGAAGCAGTAACACTTGTATGAGATGTAGATGGACTATTAAACTTACCTCCATTCTACCAACCATCTTACCGCAATGATCCAAGATTTGCTTTGCTATTTGTTCATCTTTATTCTGAAAATACCTTTCTTGCTCCGCCATCAGTTTATTAAATTCATCTAACACGTCTTGAACAAGTTCGTTATTGTCTTCATTTAGGCTAGAAACAGCATTCTTCTTGGTTTTTGATTGTTTTTGTATTCCTTTAGTCTTCATCTCAATAATGCGCACTATGTAGTCTTGCTTAGCTCAGTTTCCTTTTTTTTGTAGTTTGTTTAAATCACAAAACGGCGTTGAAAACCTTTCATACCAAAAGATAATAATCATTTCTTGTTAAAAGGAAGAAGATGATTAACTTTTTGGTTGCATTAACACTAGTTGCTGTTCTAATGCTTCCGTGTATGATGACAGATTTTTTCGTTCACATGGTTTAAGGATATTGTTTTTATAATATTAGCGTTTTGCCTTTGGTTGAAAAGACCACTTCGATTTCGTGTTGCTCTTCGTTTGGCGGCGAAACCTTAATAAGAAGCAATTGTCCACAGTTAATTAGGTAGTGTACAACTAATTTATTTATGGAGTTTAAATGTGATCTGTACGCTTTGCGAGGTATTCTTCCATGTACGTAAATTTTTGTTGCAAATTCCTTATTTCCCTCTGTAACCCTTGATACTGTGCTTTAGACTGCAGTGTCATATTAAAGAGAATTTCTTTTAATAGGGATTGGGTTTTTGAAATTGTAGATAAAGAGTTCAAAACATTCTTAAGCACAGGTTGGGTGTCTTCTTCTTCTTTCTCGTCTTCTAATTCTTCTTGTTGCAACTCTTTTTTATATTTTAAAGCTTTTTCTTTTAATTGACCATTCTTGGCTCTTCTTTCTAACTTACTTATAAACCTACCCATATTTTTGGTCAACTTGCCTGAATCCTCAGTTTCTTCAGAATTATTCTCTTCTTCACTGTCAAAGCAAGTTTCTTCATCACTTTCAACTGTTATTTCTTTCTTTCTCTCCTGATTTTCCCTCTTTCTTTTCTTTTGTTGTATCTCTTTTTCTTGTTTATTTCTTTCTTTCTTACCCCTTGTACTTTTCTTCTCTTCTCCTTCACGCTTATTTTCTGTTTTACTGTTTGTATTTGCTGTACTCTTTTCGAAACTAGATTTTCTTATTTCTTTTTCGTCTTCCTTTAGAAGGTACTTTGCAGGACTTGATCTTTGTAACCTTTTCAAAATATCATCTGCCGAATTATTCTTCTTCCCTCCCTTCTCATTACCTCTCCCCAATTGACCATCATGATTTTCTTCATCGCCAGCGACAGTTGTTGTAACCTCTAGCACTTTTCTTCCCTCCATTTTTTAAGATTTAAAAAATTCAAGTTCCAAAAATTCCTTGAAGAAAAGTTTCATTCATCGGAATAAGAGTTTTTGAAAAAAATGTCTGAAAATACATCAACAGGAGGTGCCGCCGAAAGAATACGAAATCTTTTATCAAAGAAAAAAGGACCTAAATATTCTAGATATATAGATAAAAATTCAATACCTGGATATAAAGAAAAACAAGAACAATTAAATAAATCAAATAAAATTGATGATGTTAAAACAGCATTAGAAAATGATCCAAATGCACCAAATTGGTTAAAAGGAGGTCTTTATTCAGAAGAAGATAATCCAAACGGTTTAGCAGAAAAGTCAGAATTTGTTATTTTATTTCCAGAATATAGAGAACATTTTTTAAAACAAAATTTTAATGATATTTCTTCTTTATTAACTAATTCACCATATTATTTAAAAGTTAATTTAAATTGTAAAGAAGGTAAAATATTTATTGAAACAAGTGAAAAAACATATGATCCATTTGCAATATTAAAAGGAAGAGATTTTCTTCATTTAGTTGCGAGAGGTGTTACTATAGAACAAGCAAAAAGAGTTTTAGAAGATACTTGTTTCTCGGAAGTTATAAAAATTGGTAATTTATGTAGAAATAATGATATATTTAGAAAAAGAAGACAAAGACTATTAGGACCAGATGGTAGTACATTAAAAGCATTAGAATTATTAACTGGTACTTATATTTTTATTCAAGGTAAAACTGTTAGTATTATAGGTGATGTAAAGGGTATAAAAACTGCTAGAAGAGTGATTGTAGATTGTATGAATAATATCCATCCAATTTATCATATAAAACAATTAATGGTTAAAAGAGAGTTATCTACAAATCCAAGTTATAAAGAAGTTTCATGGGATAAATATTTACCTAAATTTCAAAAGAATGTTCATTCTGTTAAGAAGAAGACAATTAATAAGAAAGAGAAGAAGCCTTATACCCCTTTTCCACCTGCTCCTGAAAAGAGTAAGAAAGATCTTGCAATTGAATCTGGTGAATATTTCTTATCGGAAACTGAAAAGAAACAAAAGAAAGATCAAGAAATTAAAGAAAAACAAAAAGAAAATTCAAATATAAAGAAACAAGAAAAACAAAAATTATATATTCCTCCTTCAGAGGATGACGATGAAAATAAGAAGAAAAGGAAAAATATGGATGATGTTGATTCTGAAGAAATTATAAAGAAAATTTCTGAAAGAAAAGTTACTGAACCAACTCAAAAGAAAATCAAAGCTTCTGATTTCATTGATAATTAATCCTTCTCTTCTAGTAATTGTTTTAATTCAGTTGTTTGAATATGTTGATCCCCTAATACATAACTAAATATTTCTTTTGCCTTCCTTAGTAATTCCTTTCCTTCTTCTTTTCCAATCCATATCTCAAATAATCCATTGGTGGCGTAGGTCTTTCCTGTTTCTATATGATTATCACCCAGTTCTTTTGTTTGGATTTTAAGTATGTGTGACAACATTCGCTTGGCATCTAAGATTTTATCTTCTTCCAAATCTTTTAAATTATTCGAGTACTTGTATTCTTCCTTATCTAATTCTTCAGATTTTAAGTGAGCTAGTAAATGATCATGCCAAATGTCAATAACTTTCTTCATGAACGCAATTCCTTTTTCGATTTTGTTTTGTAATGCTACAAAGGCATTCCCTAAATTATAGTAAGCAAAACTCGTTATTAAATCTCTAGTTCCATTCTGTAAAGCTAAATAATATACACTTGCTGCCATATTCTCCATAGCCTCCTTTGTTTTCTTTTGTTGTACGTATAATAACCCAAAATGTTGATGTAACTCAGCCCTTAAACCTAAAGGACAAGTTTCCCTGTTCTTAACCACTGTCCAGTTAGCTATAGATAAATATTCTTCAGCTTGTTTAAACTTTTTCATCAATTGACAAGCCTTAGATAATAAGAAATAGGCTTCAACCTGGTGGATTGAATCCTTTCCATAAGCTCTCTGAATGAAAGTTAAAGCTTTTAACCCTCCCTCAAATGCTTTTTCATAATTTTGTTCATTCATAAACATACTACTTTCCGATAAAGTTACCTCTATAATAGCCTCTATTCCTAGTTGCAACTGCTTAACAAAATCACTTTTTTGTTCAGCAGTGGTTAACGTTCCTTTGGTTTGAGGAGGTGAATTTAATTGAGTAATTATTTCTACAAATTTCTGTTCTAACTGTGCCCAGTTAATCCCTGTTTTCCTTTGTTCATCGGATCCTAAACTTATTTCATCTTCAAATTCATCTCGATTTACTGCATTTTCTTCCGCCATTTTTTTTATTGTGAAACATTTTTAAATGCTGTGAAATTTACAAAACTGTTTACAATTATCAATCGTAATTTTTGGCTCTCCTAAAGATGATTTTTACGCTTTGTCAAACCTAGTTGACAGGTTTTTTGGCCTTAAATAAAGATCTTTTGCTTTCTGATTACTTTGTTTGTTATCTTTGGATTTAGAAATAGAAAAGTTAACCACTTTTTACAACAGGAATAGATTAATCACCTGTAAGCATAAAAATAAAAATAATTTTATTCAAATAATAAGAATATAATTTAATTTTGAATTTTTCTCACAGGTCTTTTCTTAAAAGGCTTTTCCTTACATTGTTCTAATTTTAATAACATTCCTTTTAATTTAATTCCATTTTCATACTTTTGTAATAAATCATTTACAATTTCAATTTTTCTAAAATTAATTTTAGCAAATCTTTTATATTCATGTATAAATATAGTTACTTGTTTTTTTTGAACAATTAAATAATTATAAGATCTAATAAAACTTAATAAATCATTTTCAGTAATGTTAAATCCAATGTCAGAAATAAATATTGTTTTTTTATCAATTCTTTCTTTCATTATTGTTTCTTCATCTTCTTCTTTTCTTTTATTTCCTTTATTATTTGTATTTCTCTTTTTTGAATTAATATTTATGGAAGTGTTATCTAATAAAATATTGTTGTTAAAAGTGATTGACAGGTCAGAAAGTGATGGATTATTAATTAATTCTAATAGTTTACAATGTGGTTTAATATTAAATTTTTCAAAAATATAATTTTTAATTTTGTAATTAACATAATTTAATATTTTT
>CADWAF010000209.1:0-19598 GCA_902984215.1 Willaertia magna
CGTGTAAGATTTATTTACCAT
Source organism: Willaertia magna (assembly GCA_902984215.1). NCBI lineage: Eukaryota > Heterolobosea > Eutetramitea > Acrasida > Naegleriidae > Willaertia > Willaertia magna. The sequence goes on from CADWAF010000209.1 coordinate 22, forward strand.
ATCCACCACCACCAGGTGTTTTAATCATCACTCTATCTCCAACATCCACTTCAAATGAATTTTTACCACTTAAATTATGAATTAATCCATTTTCATTTGTAATTAATAAATTCTCTCCACGTAAAGCATTCTCCCCTCCTTTTAATCCAAATGGTGCAAATACTCTTCTTTCAGATAATATACCAACCCTTAATTTTTCTAAAAATTCAAATTCACGAATGACACCATTTCCTCCTTTAAACTTTCCTTTTCCACCAGAATTTTCTCTAATTGAAAATTGTTTTAATAAAAGTGGATATCTTTTTTCTAATATTTCAACATCTGTTATTCTTGTATTGGTCATATGAACTTGAACTGCATCTTGTCCATTACGTCCTTCTCCAGCGCCTTTTAATTACAACAATAATAATTACACAAAAAAATAATTATTTAAAACGTACCTGAACCACCACATATTGTTTCATAATATCCAAATGTTTCATTACCAAAAGTAAAGTTATTCATACATCTATTTATAAAAAAAAGGAGGATTAAATTAATAAAATAATATTAAAAACTTACCCTTGAGATGCAGCTGCTGCCTCAAATGCCTTTAAAATGACATCTGTCACTCTTTGACTAGTTAAAACATTTCCACCAACCACACCAACTGTAGAATCATCACCAATATCTAATAATGAATGCTTTTCAATATTTATAACAATTGGTTCTAAACAACCTTGATTTAAAGGTATATCTGATTTAACTAAACATCTTAAACAATATAAAATTGCTGAAACTGTAATTGCTTTTGGAGCGTTTGTATTACCAATAACCATTGCTGATGTGCCAGAAAAATCAAATATGGCAGCTGGCAGTTTATCACTTTCATTTTTATAAGATTCAGCTATTTGACTATAATCTTTGTGTTTTTGATTAAATAATGTCATTTTCAATCTAATAGTAGATCCATCATCCATAAAATCTTCAGCTTGTAAATCAATTCTATCAATGTCAGTGTCATTTGTTATCACAGATTTGACTTTCTCTTCAAAAACCTGTTGAAGCATTTGTCTAACAGCATATTCTGCATTATCCTGAACATATTGCATATATTTCTGTACAACTTCAAGAGAATATTCTTGAATTAAATCTTGAATTAATGAAATACCTTTTGTATTAGCTGCAATCTGTGCCTTTAAATCTGCAATATTATCTTTAATAGAACGTGCACCTGCTTGTTGTAAAAGTTCTGTTATACGTTCTTCTTGGAATTTTCCATCTTCAACAATCTTACAAGACATAACAGCCATACCTTCTTCACGTAAATATCTACTAAATGGAGGCATTGATCCAGGTGTAAGGGAACCAATATCTGCATGATGTCCTCTATTAGCTACATAGAAAACAACCTTACCATTAGAATAAACAGGTGTAATAACAGTAATGTCAGGTAAGTGTGTACCTCCAGCAGCTGGGTGATTAGCTAAAATAACTTCACCTTCTTTCCATGAATTTCCTAAATATTTAATTTGAAAACGTACAGCTTCAGACATACTACCTAAATGTACTGGAAGATGTGGTGCATTACAAACTAAATCGCCTTTAGGTGAGAACAAAGCACATGAAAAATCTAATCTTTCTTTAATGTTTGTTGAGATACTTGTTCTTTGTAAAGATTTACCCATTTGTTCAGCAATTGACATAAAACGATGATTAAATATACTTAAACGAACTTGATCTACTTTTTGTAATTCCTCAGTATTCTTCTTTTCTTTTAAAACATGATCATTAATAATTTTAATTTCAACATCACCATACTTTGTGATTTCAGCCATTGAATTAGATTGTACTACAATTGTTGTTGTTTCATGAATAATAACAGAAGGACCATAAATTTGATGTCCAGCATGTAAATCTGATAGATTATAAACTTTACTTTCTAGCCAACCTTCATTAAAATAAGTTTTTGTTGTAAGAAGATGTGGTGGAATAGTTTCTTTAGCTTTTGGTATTTCCACTTTTGTTAAGGTTCTTGTTTTACCAATTCCTCTAACTCTAATGTCATCAACAATTACTCCTCTTCCTTGTATATTAAAACCATATTCTCTTCTATAAGATTTTTCAAATTGTTCTAAATAATTTCCTTCTAATTCTTTTGATGTGTCATAGTTGTCTGTTCTTTTATTTTCTTTTGGAATATTTGTCATGATTGTGTAGTCAGTTCCTTTATATTTCATATTTAAATAACTTATTAAAGTAATATTTTCATCTTTAAATCCAGCTTCTTTTAATTTAATTATTGCTTTCTTTTTAAGGTTTTCTAAATGACTTGCAAAATATTCAAAATTATTTAATTCATATTCTTTTGCACAAGGTTCTTGTTCTTCATGCACAACATCAGCTAATCCAAGTCCATAAGCACTCTAATTTTTGTAAATTATTAAAATCATAAATTAAAATTAATACATACCAATATACCAGAATGACGATGAATAAAGACCTTTTTCATTCCCAACTTTTCTAACAGTGCATTTGCATGTTGACCACCTGCTCCACCAAAACAAGCTAAAACATGTTCCCTCGTATCAAATCCTTTAGCCACAGTCATTGAACGTATAGGTCTTGACATTGCCTCATTAGCAACCTCAATAAATCCATAAGCAACTTCCTCTGGCGTTTTTAACTTTTCATCTAAACCTTTTTGTTGTTTAATAAATTCATTTACTTGATTTGTTAATTCTTCAAATGCTTTTTTAGTTGATTCGTAATCTAATGGTTCATCCTCACTAGGACCAAAGATCTTTGGGAAATATTCAGGTAATAATCTTCCAAGAAATAGATTGGCATCTGTCACAGCTAATGAACCTCCTTTTCTATAACAAACTGGACCTGGGTTTGCTCCAACACTTTCTGGACCAACTTGGAATATACCATTTCTATTAAATATTAATTTAGATCCACCTCCAGCAGCAACTGTATTTATATCAATTTGTGGTGCTTGTACTTGCACGCCAGCTGTCTCCGTTTCATAAACGTGTTCTAATTGACCACCATATCTACTGACGTCAGTACTTGTACCTCCCATATCAAGACCTATCACAGGAATCTTATCTTCTTCATTATAAGCAGTACTACTATAACCAACAACGCCACCTGCAGGTCCAGAAAGAATTGCTCTACAACCAATAAAATTAATTGCAGGAGTTAAACCACCATCACTTTGCATAAAAGTAACTAAATTTAATAACTTATTAAAATCTGAAAATCCATTACAAAAATTATTTACATAAGTTTTAATAATTGGTGTTAAATAAGCATCAGCACATGTAGTTTGTCCACGCGGTACAACTCTAATCATTGGCATAATTTTATGTGACAATGAAACATTTCCAATACCAACTTCATTTGCAATTTCACCAATTAATAATTCATGTTCTGGATAAGTATAAGAATGTAATAAAACAACAGCAATACTATGAAATCCTTCTTTTAATAAATTTAAACAAATTTCTTTCACATTTTCTTTATCAATTTCTTTCTTAATAAAAACTTCTTCACCTGAAATTCCAATTTTTAATTTTTTTTCATTTTCTTGAAATTTTTTATTCTTTCCATAAACTTGTTCTGTCAAACATATTCTTTCATCTATTTCAATAACTTTATCATATAATAAAGAAGGTTTTTCAATAAATAAATCAAATATTTTAGGTCTTGATTGATTACCTATTTTTAAAAGATCTTTAAATCCTTTTGTTGTAATTAATGCACATTTAGATCCTTTTCTTTCTAATAATGCATTTGTGGCAACTGTTGTACCCATTCTTATTTCTTCAATTAAATCAATATTAATTTCTTTTGCTGATTTCATATTTAATCCTAATACTTTATTCATAATACGTTTAATTCCTTTTTTTGTTGACAATTTTTAATTAAGATTAATAATACGAACCTTCTGTTGGAGCATCTTTATAATTTTGTGGATCTTCAGATAATAATTTCATTACTGTGAAACCTTCTTTTGTAGGTACTTCGGCATAGATATCTGTGAAGGTACCTCCACGATCAATTGAAAATCGGAATTTATTATTTGTTATTGTCTTCTTTTCAATCTCTTCTTCATTGAGCATTTTTTTTTGTGTTGAAGAAATTGGCGATCCTTTTTCTGCTTGTACGTGATTGCAAGCGGCGAGTTGTTTTAAAGCCTAAAGAACGTCCATTGTGCTGCGGTAGCAATAATTGAATCTTTACAGGTTATTTTGTTAGAAATTTGTAAGAAATCAGCTGCAATAACAATACTTTTACAAAGTTATAATTTTGTGGTTGTAAGTTTAGTTCTCAGTGGGGCACTTTAGCTTGTCTTAACACGTGGAATGCTACACTTTTTCAGTGCACTTTGGAAAAATGATTGCTTAGAAAAAGTGCACCATTCAAACATTTGAATGTAGAAAATCATTCTGCTTTAATAACCTTGTTAAATATGTTGGAGTAAAAAAAGTGTCAGTCTTATACCTTTACTAAATTTCCTTCATTAACTTCTTACTTCATTTCCTTCATTCCTTTCATTCGTTAAATTCAAATTGCAGGTATATAGTAGTATTTATAATACAAATATAATACAATAAGAAAGTGTTATTCCTTTATCTCCATCACTTCAATATTTGAAAGAAATGTCAGTGCCACGACCTACGATTTGTCATTTATCTAATGAGAATGAAAATCATACATGTGACCTTACATGCGCTTTGGTAAAAGAATTACTTTCTTCAGAACAGGTATTTAATGTTGATGACTCGAACGAAGTAAATAACATTGTGAACAGTGCAGGACAATTAACCCAAAGTAACACTTGTGAATTAAATCAAACATGTGACTTTCTTAATGGCTACAGTCAACCTTCACTTCTCGAACAACGTGGCGAAACGTCAATGTTTTTAAATACTGAGGAAAGTCTGTTTGAATATTTCTCCAGAAACGTAGAAAAACACAGTTTGCCTCTCCTCACAAATAACCTCTCGGGTCATTATCCAACAAATAACTGTATTAAAACAAATACAATTTCATTGGATGGTATTAGCAGATTAACATCATCGAGGGAGGTCGTATCTGTTGGGAGTAGTAGTGGTGAGAATGAAAATGTAAACTTGTTTTCTACACCTGAGGGATTGTCAAACGGCGACACTATACCTGCTACGTCCCGCAGAACACTACAAGATCCTGAAGAACAAATTATGTTTTTACTTACAGTCCCTAACCCTACGAATTTAAACCCTTACCACTCACATGAAAAGTTAGTACAATTTTACTTTTCTAATTGCGCTGAAATTCCATTGAAATTTAAATCGCTTTCGTTTGTCACGTCAACAGTTTTAATTTCATGTAATCCAGGTTTCACAAAATGTAATAAGAAGAAGCCTACGAGACTGTCAGTTTTCGTAAAAGACGAAATAACTATCCATCTTCCACTTCCGCAAGACCAAAATCTTGTGAATTATTTCTTTCAAAACTATTCTGTTGAATTAATGTCTATTCTCCAAGTCAATTGCTATGAATTCTATGAAGAGGATTTAGATTTCACTGTCGTTGAATTTAAAAAAACTTTGGCATCACAAGCAAAAATTAATGTTGAAAATAATACTGCCACAATAGTTGTTCCTATAAAAAGAGACAACTCAACCAAAAGAAAGAAAAGAAAGGAAGCAAAGAAAACTGTTAAGGTAGAGGAATCTGAAAAGCAATGCAAGGGAGAAAAGAAAATAAGCTTTGTTCAAATTGTAGATTTTGAAGGAAATCTGTTAGGTAGATCTGAATGTTTCTGGAGTAGGAGCAAGAGTAGAATTGAAATGGAAAAGAAGAAGGGAAAAAAGTCTAGAGGTGATAATAATGATAATAATTCTGTTACCCCAGCAGAGTAACTTTATTCCTTTGTATCGTCTAAAATAAATTGATGCAGTAGACAATCATTATTTGTCTTCATCTATTTTTGATGTTGAGGACGTGCGTTTTATTCCAGCAGAAAGAGCTCGCCTCTGTAAAGTCAAAGAATTACTGCTTGGAGTTTTCACAGGTTTCTTAATTGTGTTATTATAATTTGGTAATACGGTAATTGGCCTTGTTGGAAGAATTGGTGTATGTAAGGAAGAAGGAGGTTTTGAAGCTCGGGAACTGGAGACAGTAGTTGGCCTGGATTTCCTTCCTGGTGTTGTGGTTGTTGTATTGTTGGTTAGTTGAAGTACTGACGAAGTTTCAGCAGATATTGGTCTTAATACAGTAGACGACTTCCTAACAAGCGACAATTCGTTAATCAGAGAAGAATTTTGCTTGAATAAAGGTGTATCAGTTCTTTCATCCAATTCAATTGGAACGATTATGCCAGATTTTTCTATATAGTTTTTTAGCAGTAAAATTTCTTTTTGGTACGAAGACAACTCTTCCATTGCGCTCCAATATCGAGATTGCCAAACTCCCTCGCTTTCAATATCAGATTTTTGTCCCTTTGTTTCAGATAGTTGTTTCATAACTTTGTTCTTTAATTTTTGCTCTTGTAACAGTTTCTTTTTTAGTGAATCAATAGTTTTTTGAGACTTTATCTCCACTGCATTTGTTTTTTCCTTTATACGCTCTTTCAATTTAGAATATTGTTCTGCTTCTCTTTTCTTTTCTTCTAGCTCTAACAGTAATTTATCAACATTGGTGTGACTCCATCGTTCATACTTTTCTACTTTAACCTCCAGTTCGTCCAACAATTGAGCGTTTTTAACTTTCCAATTTACTAATTTTTGTTTGTTTTTAATTTGTAACTGAAGATCTTTTCTCAACTGTTCTACTTCCATCTCAGCATTACTTAATTGTTGTTGTGTTTTAATTAATTCCTGCCTCAATTGATTTTCTCTTAAACCAACTTCATACTTAGAACTATAAAGTTCTTTTAGGGCCTCATCTCTCTTTTTCTCTGATTCACGAATTAATTTGTCGTATTTAGCCTCCAAACTTGCTAGCTTTAGTTTCTGTAATATTTGTAACTGTTTATACTGTATATTTAAATCTTCATTTTCCCTTCTCAAACTATTAACCTCATTGTCTTCTATTATAACTTCCAATGCCTTCTTTTTAAGTGTTAAATCTCCAACGTCTTGTTGGTTTACAATATCCAATAAGGTGCTCTCTTTTACTTCTATAAACTTTTGATCTAAGTTTCTTAGAACATCCTTTTTATACTGAGCAACTTTTCCATTAGCAGCAATTAACTCTTTATACAAAGCTCTTACGAGGTCTTCATACTCTATCACTAAGTGTTTCCTTACTTCACTTTTTACAGTTCTATTTTTATTCTCCAATTCTTTGTTTTGCATTAAAAGTGTGTTCACCAAAAACACTAAATCATAATTCCTGTCATCTACTTCTGCCTCAATCCTTCTCCTTAATGATTTTCTGTCAATATCTCTTTTGTACAAAAGGTACTTTACTTTTTGTTCCTCAATAAAAAAATTTCTTTTGATTTTCTCTATTAAATTATTACTAGTCTTCTCCAAAAATTGTAATTGTTCATGCTTCCATTGTTGTAATTTTTGACCTGTTTGTTCTAATGCTCTTTCGAACTCTTTTTCAGAAACAGTTATCAAAACTTCTCCATTTTTCGTTTTAGTTCTATTGATATTCTTTGATATAATAGATAAGAAATTATGGAATATTTCTAATTTCCCGTCACTATTAATTAAATCATATTCATCCTCAGATTCTTTCTTTGATTTTCTAGTCTCTTTCCTTAAAACATTACATACATCCTTTAATTCCTGTATCGCATTAATTATTAAAATTTTACTAATTTCATTCCCCAAAACCTTAATTTGTTTTTGCCTAAATTCTTTTTCTCTTTTTTTCTTGGGTCTCTGTAGAGATGCTGCTTCATACACCTCATGAGAGTCGTGATATTGTTGCTTTTCTTGCTCTTTTTGAGCTGCTATCATTGCACCTCTAATTTCCTTCTCATATATTCGCTTAGCTTTTTTCTTGATAGTTGAACTGTACAGTTCATCCATCTTCTCTTCATCTTGCAGCATGTATTTCGCATTATCACAACTTAATTGCAGAAAATTCTCTCTCATTAACATTGTCACCATTGAAAATTTAGCAAATTCTAATTGAGAAGAAACTGATTGCTCCGGCATGCTGGTTGCGTACAACTTTTCTTCAGTTAACACCTCATCAAATAGCAAAGATACCGCTATACTTTCAGCAGAATAATAATTCCTTTCAGGTTCATTTAACTTAAATAAAAATCTATTCAAAATTTTAAGAGGTACAGAGTGAACGTTAATTGTATCTAATCCATCATATTTGATGCGTCTTTCTTTGCTCAGATGAGCACTAAGAATTGCAAATACGTCTTCGTCATAACAATAACTCTTCTTAGGCACATTCATTAATCCATTCATGTATTCTTCAACAAATGTGCCTGCAGCAAAATTGGACTCTCTTCTAAATTTATGTTTCACGCTATCTAAAGCTAATATACATTTGTAATATAACAATTCACATTTGTTGGATAAAAATTCAATAACTGAAGGTGTATTTTCTGGTTGTCTTAAATGATCCAGTTCAGCACACAACCCCCTTACTTGTTCATACAAAGTATTTTCTAAACCAAATCCCTCATTGGAAGCGACACCAACAAGAGGAACTACAGTTTGTAACTCAACACACCAAAATTTCGTTATTAAGTAATTCCTTTGCAATATTTTAAGCAAAGAGTGCAATGAATCAAAATTATTATTTTCTTCTTCCTCTGGTATAAAATCTAAGGTGAGTATTTGGACAAAATGCGGTATATATGTTACATTAACAACTTCTCCATCCTTTGCTAGTATACATTTATTTAAACTATCCTTGGAATCTGTTGGCAATTTTTGAGTCATAAATCTAGCAGAAACTTGAACTCTGTGATCAGGTTTCCCAATACCAAACCCTGTCGTACCTTCTACTGTAGATAAGAGATGTCTAAAATCTCTTAGAATATTCATTATCTGTACTTTAAATACAAATGGTTGTATAGACTTCATTATGGATTGACAATATTGTTCAGCTAATCTAAATTTTAGCTCTCTCAAATGCTTTCTAATCATGTTAGGCCTTTTTCCTTGGATTATACCGTCAGACATCTTCTGGTACTCTTTTAAAATTACTTGTCTTATTGGAATTTTTATAGTGTTAAGAAGAATAAAATAATCTTGTACATCCTCTTTGGAGAGATGTGTGACCTTGTGTTCATCAGATATATTGTTAGTATTCATTGCAGTAAGGAAGAATTCATTTGTTTCTTGACCAATATAGTAATCATCTAAAGGAACTTGATTGTAACGAACAGATACTTGGAGTAATATTCTTTGAACTAATTGGAATTGATATATTCTACGTAATTCTCCCAAACCAACATTGTGTAATAATCTTTTGATTCCCTCTAAAGTATTTAAATTAAGCTCAGCCATTGAATTGTCAAATTCTACAATAGCTAAATTTGTCAAAAATTGAGTTCTCACAGAAACAACTTCAGAAGTTTTGTAGCTTTCTACATCAGTTTCAAGATGGTAAATAGTATTCTCGGTTTCAAAATTAATTGGATTTAGAACTGCTCCAACCTTTTGAGTTGTTCCAACAACTTGACCTTGATATACGTATATATTACTCAAAACATCTGTCTCGTACAATTCTTGTGTTAAACCCCTCCATAAAGTAATCATTTCAATAAGATTGGAATAATATTGTAAAGCTCTTGAATCAGATTCAGAAATGAAAAATCCACCTTCTGTTTCCCTTAATGCGTCGTCTCCATCCTGTCCCAAAACTAAAAACTCGGACTGTTGTATTCCCTTTTCCTCATTTATCAACTCTTGAACGCATGCAATCACTTCACAAGGATCCTCCATTATAATGTTATCCTCAACAGCTATTCTTTCTTCTACCAATCTTTGTTGAACAGTTTTTTGAACTTTTTCTTCTTTGGTTAACAGTTTCCACTCAACTATGGACTGCTGTAAGATTGTCCTTCTAATAGCGTTTACTGCCAAAACATTAGAAAATTTAAAACCGTTAATTATTTCATTTACACTGGATTCTACCATCTCGTGAAGTCTGCCAATAATAGATAAAGAAGTGTAAAAATCCAAAATACTAGTTCTATATGATCCAGGAAATAGTTCAATCTGAAGGTATTTGTCATCAATAGTGTTGTCTGGAATTCCACTAGTTTCAGATTTAGTTTTGTCTAATGATTTGTGTATTGAATTCAAAAACTCCTTTTCGTCCTTCATTTGATCCTTAATAATATCCCTAAGTAAACTATGGTACAGTTCTAAACAAATTATTTCAGATGCATAACTTTCAGAAAAATAGTGTGCCTCCATGTTTAACTTTGGAGTTTTATGCATTATATTTATAATTATTTGGGCCAGTCTTTTTCTTTCCTTTGGTTCATAGCAATGTTCGTAAGCCTCCATAAAACAATCAATTACTTTTCTTTTTGAATCTTGGAACCATGTTTCGCTTTCGTATAAGCCCTCCAAAACCATAAATCTATCCACCTGAAAATATTTAAAATGTTCTAAATTTTTAAGTATAAAGTAAGAACCTATTTTCAACAATCTTTCCTCAGTATTTTCAAAATCTTTGATTGCAGCATCATATAATATCTTTAGACCGTTGGCATCTTTTATGATTATGTCACGTTTTAAGTGTAAAGAATATATGTCTTCTTTTTTAGTAATATTTAGAGGTAAATTATTACTACTTTCTATCTTTTCTATATCGTCAGGCTTTGTGTAATATAATTTAATATAGCTAGGGGAACTAGACTTTGTAGCGCAACCAACTTGATCGTAATATAATCTTTTTTCTATAGATCTAAAATAATTAAGTATATCCAATAATTTTCTTTTAAATTCTCTAATTCTAATATATCTAAGCAAGTATATAGCGGCAATCTTATTTACAGAACCTTTTCCCCCCTCAATTTTATTAATTTCTTCTTCGGACATATTAGATGACTTTTCTCTTTCTGATATTTGTCCCTCATTTAAATATGGCTGTACCTCCTCTTCTACATTGGCCCTACGAAAGTGTGTATCAGCTTGTTCTTTTAAACGTTTTCTTGCATATTGCAACTCATTAGTATGGAGAAACCCAGCTTCCACTTGAAGTTGTGAATCAAGTCGTTGTTGATTGAATATTATGCCTTGTTTTTCACAAATGGAATCAATTTCAGGTTTAATTATCTGTTGTTCGTTTACCCAAGTCGCTTCTTTCAAGTAAGTTATATTTTCTGCAGTTAGTTCCAGCTTTTTTTCTTTTAGATCTGTATTTTCAACACTATCCTTGTAAGGGTAAGGAAGAATTTTTAATTTTGCACTCTGAGCCTTAAATATAGCGTCAAATCTATTCCTTACTACATATAAAAACTCCTGGCCTGTTTCTTCAGAAGGAGTTTTTTTTATCTCTACACAATCTTTTAAATTTTCCAACTGATCGTCTATCTCTTTCTTTGAAGTAGTTATTGCAGGTGCAGTAACATCACTATTCTGTTGAAATTCAAACGTCTTCTTAAATAAATTATATCTGTCACTATAGCAAAGCCATTTCACTTTTGTTGTAAAAAGATCCAATTTCTTTCTGGTTCTTAAATCGTACAATTGTTTCCGTATTATAACGTGAAAATCATTAAGCTTAATGATATTCTTTTCCTTTTCTTCGGTGGTTTTTAACATTTTCAATTCATTCAGTCTAGCGGAAGTCTTTTCATATTCTTTTTCAATTTCTCTTACCCTAATTTTATACAATCCTTCTACTCTTTCTATTATTTCAGAATTATCTGAGTATTTATGATATCTATTTACAATACTTGCATATTTTAGTTTCAATGTCTGTTTCCAATATGTATAAAAAGAAATGATAAAATTCTCCATATATTCCTTTGTGTTTTTTGGCTCTAAGCAAAATTGAACAACCTTTTCCAAGTGCTCATATTCAGGACGAGGAAAAGATAATGTTGGTATTTCTTTAAGTTTATGAATTAATTGTTTCCTCTCATTTCTGTAATCTAAAAAAGTTTTATGTAATATATCGTTTGAAACCGAACTAAAAGTAAATTTTTCTGGTTCTCTTGTAAGTAAGGAATTCCTTCCATCAATCAACTCATCCCTTTTCTTTTGAAGTTTTTCCAGTTCAAACTCTAGTAATACTTCTGATAATGTCACATCTTCAGTTGGGGGAGTGGCAAAAATTGGTTGATCAACTAGTGAATTGAAACCTATATATTTTTTTTGTAATTCTTTTACAATTTTTACTTTATCTCTTTCAAACTCCTCTTCTTCTTCAATGATCATTTCATCACTATTTTCATTTGCCATTCCAACCTCCGATAAAACATTCGAAAGATTTATAGTTTTATCCAAACGGACTGATTCCTTTTGAGGGGTAACTTTCTGTTCTTCATTTTCTTCTAATAAGGCAGAAACTGCACTATTAGAATCTATAATTTGTACAACCGAAGAATACATAGAAGAGCTCATTTCTTTACCAGTAATCAGATTATTTCCATCATTATTCAATGGTGATAACTTATTTCTAGATTCCCTTACACTTCTATCCGTTAAGCCTCCGTTATTACTGAATGAATTTGTTGATAGCAAAAGTGATTGAAAATTAGTTGATCCTCTTACATCAATGCTTTTCCTCATTTTTTTATGTAAAGGATTCAATTTTTGGCGGTAAATTTTTCTGTTAATTAATTTGTTTTATTATTTCTTTTTTTGAAGTAAATGATGAACACTTTGTTGTACATTAATACTTGAATCAAAATCATCATTATTATTGTTAGTATTGTTAGTAGTAGTTGTGGAAGAATTATCAAATAGACCTTTCATTTGGTTTGTCATATTTTGATTTAAAAATCGTAAATCATCTTCACTCAGCATACTTGGATTAAGTTTTCTTAAAGCACTTAATAATTCCGATTTCTTAAAATTATAAATTTCTTGGCCTATATGAGTTTTTTCTACTTCTAATTGTTCCAATTTAATTTTTATTTGATTAACATCTTTTTCTGCAAATAATTTAATAACTTGAGGTGTTTTAAAAGCTTCACTACAAGCGGCTTTTATTGCTAATTGATAAGAACGAATTTCATCAATTTTTAAAGATTTATTTAAATGTTCTAAAGTTTTTTGAAATTCTTCTAATTGAGAAAGTGTTTCTTTTTTAATTTCTAAATATTCTTCTTCACTATCTAATTCTTCCTTACAATCTTCTACATCTTGTAATTGTTTCAATAATCTATCTAATTGTTGTTTTGTTTGTTGTTTAAGCTTTTCTTGTTCACTACTCATTTTTTGTTGAAAATTGATTAATTCATTCTTCCATCAGCACAAACCCAAAAAGCAAAACAGTTTTTTACGTACGTAGATAGTTATTTGAAGAAAGAATAATAGATACTTTGAAAACGCAAATAATAAAAATTATTAAAAGTTTATTATTGACTTTTTAAAAAGTCTTTTGTTCTGTAGTGGTTACAGTGACTTGCATTGGAGGTTGTTGTTGCATTGGTGGTTGTTGATAAGCTTCCATTGGTGGTGCAACATAACCTTGTGGTGGATAATATCCTTGTTGCATAGGTGGTGCTTGTACATATTGTGGTTGTTGCATTGGTGGAGCTTGAACATAACCTTGTTGAACATAAGGTTGTGGTTGTACATATTGTGGTTGTTGTTGAACAGTTGTTGTTTGTACAACTACTTGTTGTGTACCCTTTTCTCTCTTATTACATTCTTCAACCATCATTGGAATAAGAACTAAATCAATTAACTATAATTAATAGTTGTCAGCAATTAAAGAGATCAAGTATTGTCAATTTATCATAAGACGACGACTCTTGAAAATGAATATTCTTACTAGTTGTGCTTTCCAATTTTGTAATCTTCTCCTTACCATTTGAATTTTCAAAATTTTGTTCTCTTTTTCTCTTAGTTTCGCTAACGGGTATAGAAGAAGAAGATGTAGAAGAAGAGCAGAATGAAATCCCCTCTGAACAAATCGTTTCATTAGTAGTTGATTTAGAATCACTTGAGGCATAATTATATTGTCTTTTCTTATTAAACTTCTTCTTATTATTCATTTCACTTTTCGTTTTGCTTCTTACCCAAAATGTTTCAGATCTACCTAGAACATGACCTTCACTATTTACAATTTGAATGAAACATACTTTTCTTTCTCCCTTTGTAATTTCCTTTTGTTTTTCTTGTGGCACAGAAGCTATTAATTGTTGTTTAGCTTCTTTCCTTTTCTTTAACTTAGTAGTGTTGTCTCTCTTAATTGCAACAATAATATCTAATATAGAACTATCTTTTCTATTTGGTCTAATTTCATATAGTGGACTGCTTTGCTCCAGTAAAGTATAATTTAAATTATCGTTATATAATTCCATGTCACTCTTAATTAAAAGCGTTCTTAATTCAACTTTATATTCTTGAGTTAAATAAGTGGAAAGACTACTGTCTGAAGGGAGTGGAAACTGTATGGAAATATAGTTGTTGACAAACACTGATAATCTAGTTGGGTTGTTGTTACTGCATTTCTCAAATTGTGGATTGCACTTTATCTCGATAATTGATTGAACAAAATCTTTTTGTTTTGAATCTTGTGAAATTTTTGAAAAATCATTAATCAGACAATCTTGTAGCTGCTTGTGGAGTCCTGACATAGAATTCTCTTCACTGATTAACATTGGAGAATTATTAAGGAAAAAGGATAGTTGTAATTGCTCTTCGGTAATTGAACTATTTGTACTTTCTTTCTTACTGGCAACAGACATGCAATCATTATTGATTTCTTGTATTGTGATTGCTGGAATGGTATTCCCTATTGCATGTGGTTCATGTTCTGGAGATTTTAGGTCATTACATGCCAAGGATGGGGTAGTTGATCTATAAGGAACATGTCTATTGTTTAAACGTCTAACGCCATTAAGTTGAATGACATTACTCAAAACTTGATGGTTAATAGGTTGACTATCAACCGAGGAGGAATTTTCAGCATTATTTTCTGTACATGCGATTATACATGGTTCATTATTTATATTTGTTAAATGTTTAGATGTAATACATGCACAAAGGGTATCTACATGATCTTTTTCTTCGTCTTTCAAAAAGTCAAAAGTTTCTTCTTCGAAATAGTTTTGAAAGTTAGATGTGGCACATGTATACCAATCTTCATCAGGGATACAACTTGACACATTTAACATGTCTAAGAAGGACAGATCACCTTCATTATGTAAGCGTTGGTAATAGACATTATTTCCTAATAGTTGTTGTTGATTGGGGATTGTGGTGGGATAAGAAAATAACGAGTTTTCTAACCAATTAATAGCATCCCCATTTAAATTAAAGTTGCTGTTGTTATTATTGTTATTATTCATGCTATTGTTCATAGTAAAGTACTAAACCTTCCAGTTATACTGCTATTTTATTTGTGTGAAATCAGTCAGACGCCGAGGTAATTATCAGCTATCACTTTCTATGGAAACCGTAAAATTGCTTTTGGCTGAAGATGTTGATAGAAATGTGTTTTATAGAAGTCGAAAGGGCTTTTTCTTTGTAACTAGAACTGTTTCTTCAAAAGGTTTGCGTTGGTGGTGTCAATAAATATAATTTTTTCGTTGTATCAAAAGTCTTAAAAGTTTTGCAAAGCAAGGAGGTAACTGTTACTGTCTATTGGCTTTTAAATTAATTTTTTAATTCTATACATTAATGAGAACGTGTTGCCTCTTCTTATAGTGTTTTCTCATGGTGCACTTTGACTGGTTAGGAGTAATTGTGCCAACAAAGATATCAATAACTCACAAATACGTAGCATTTTTCCTTGTTCCTATGGACTTATTTGGGGCTAATAAAGATAAGCAGGACTATTGGATTTAAAACATTTCAAAACGCTACCATTGTAGTGCAAATCTTAAATAATTATCTTAATTGTTGTTTGTTGTTCAGAACTTTTGTTCAGAACTTGCCTTAAAATAAATATAATTAAATATTTATTATTGCAGAGCTATTTTACAAGGAGAGGCACACGTTTGAAGAGCATTTGAAGATAATGATTGCGTTTTGAATTTGTCTTTCAATTCGAATGACTGTCCGTTGACATTAGTTTTCATCACAACATTAACTAATTGTTGAGGATTGTTGATGGATGTTCCATCAAATGAAATATCAAAAACAGCTCCTTGATAACAAACACCTCTCAATTTCATTGCATTGACACCAAGACCAATAAATGATTTTGGTTCAATTATCAAAGAATTATCTTGAACTCTCAATCCACCAAATCCATTGACAATACTTTGAATAAAACCTCCACTTCCAGTTAAGAAATTAAAACTACCCATATCTAAATAATGTTTATAAGGATTTGGAGTTTCTGTAAAGATATTAAAAGGTGATTGAATATTTAATAAAGATCTTTTAAAAGCATCATAAGCATTTGAATAATTTCCAACATCTAACCACGCAATTGTATTCATGCTAAAAGTCATTGCAGGACCATCAGGCCAAATATAACTTTGTTCAAAGATAACGTCATTTAAACGAACTTGTTTTGTCATATTTAATTGTAAAGGATATCCTAAAAGAACAATATCTGCTTGTTTAACGTAATCTAAGAAATAAGTATTTCCTCTTGGGAAGTTATCATATTCGTAATGTCTTTGTTTTTGTGTATCAAATAGAATTGTTAATTTATCAGCAATTGTGTCAAATTCTGTAGTGATGGGTTTACCTAAAGTTCTTGCTGCCTTATTTGCAAATCTTAATGAAATTTGAGCAACAGCATTGGTAAATACTTCATCATTTACTCCACTATACAAAGGAAA
This sequence comes from Willaertia magna, assembly GCA_902984215.1. Taxonomy (NCBI): domain Eukaryota; phylum Heterolobosea; class Eutetramitea; order Acrasida; family Naegleriidae; genus Willaertia; species Willaertia magna. The sequence goes on from CADWAF010000209.1 coordinate 16,907, forward strand.
TCCAATACCTTTATTTCACAAATATGTCCATCAAATAAGGCATCAATCAAAAATTATAAAAATTATTAATTTCACTTACCAAATTCATCAGGACCTACAACCTTTCTTATATGATATTTTCCATCATCCTTAGATAATACAACCCTACTTTTCCAAAATAAGGCAATTTGATAAGCAATAGGAAAACCAACCCTCTCCAACCACTTTTTATCTTTCGTTAAATTCCAATATAATTCTAAAGCAAACCCAATATCACCTGTAATGTGTTGCTCTAATTCATTAAATAAAGCAATTAAATCGACTTCCCTTCCAGAAAAACCAGTTTGAAAAGGATACATAGCTCCTTCATATTTATAATGTTTTGCGTGATTTAAAGCTTGTTCTAATCTTTCGAAACGATATTCTAATAAAGTTTTTGCAAAATCTGGATATAAGTAAGCTAAAGAGGGCAAAACAAAAACTTCTTGATCCCAAAAGACAAGACCTTGATAGGCGTTGGTACTTATTCCACCAGGTGAGACACCAGCGAAATAGTCAGTTCTTATTGCGCTAAGTAGATAATATAAGGTGCTATTGATTTGTAAAGCTAATTGTGGATTTCCTTCAATTTCTATACCATGTTGCCAAATGTCATTCCATAATTTAATATGTGATTGATATAAATCATCACTTGATAGGGAAGATGCCTTTTTAAAATCCATTTCTGCATCTTGCAATGGATTATTAGAATCAATTGATGATCTAATAGTTGTAAAAAATAAAAAGGATTGTTTTGTATTCGATTTTACAGAAATACTTGATGGAACGTTTGACGTGACAAGTGAAACATTTACTTGTAAACTATCTGGAGTTTCTAAACGTGTTAATTGACCTTCCATACAAATAGCATTATTATTTAATTTACAATTCACAGAATGAAAGGAAATATCTTTACTTGGTGAACTTTCTTTTCTTAATAAATTAAAACTAACATCTTCCTTATTTTGTAAATTATCAATTATAATTTCGTGGATTAATAAAGAACGAAATTGTCTATGCGCGTAATATCTTTGTTCAATAAGTGTTTCATTATTTAATAAATATCTTCTTAAATACATTGCTCTTTCTAAATCTAATGCTGATCCAATTAAATTTAATGGTTTTTGTTGTAAATTTTTTTGTAAATTTGTAGATTGAAAAATGTCAATATTCATTGTTGATGGAATTCTAGCTCTTTCACTATGAAATCCAATTAATTTTTCAATAAAAGTTAATTTACCAACATAAATTAATCCAACATAAATAGAATCACTATCAATAACAGTTCCTAAATAACCATTACTGATTGAAGGTAAAAAGTTTTTATCTGTTGGTTCTTGTTTAACAAAAATTAAATTTCCTTCTTTCATTCGTTGTTCCCAATTATTGTTTTCATTATTTGAATATTTATTTGTCAAATTAATTTTTGAATTAGTTGTCAGCAATTAAAGAGATCAAACAAAATCTTTACTTACTTGACCAATTCCGCATAAACCAGCGGTACAGAAATAAATTATACCTAATATTGGGGAATCTAGGTAGAAACGGTGGAGACTATGGAGTTATTAATGATTAATTGAAGAGGTAAGACGAACGTTCAATAATTTAGAAAGAGGTTAATACTTACCCAAAAAATCCAAAACAACACCCTAACCATAAAATGTATGCCTATTGTTGTAATTCATTGTTGGTGTTAATGATATGAATTATTGTCAAATGAATTTTTAAATGGAAAAAGTTCAACAAAATTTTGATTGAAATTTGAGTGTCAACAAATTGTGTGACACAATAGTAATACTTACTGTTGCACTATCTTTAACTGCCATTTTTTTGCTGAACGGTTTTATTGTTTTTATGCTGTGATGTGACTGCTTTTATTTGTTTTGGGAAGTGGTTTGGTTCTTTTCTAATTCCACTTCAGAAATCGACTACCAATTACTTTCTACAAAATTTGCAAAATATACAAAATACTTTATCGTTAGTTTGAAAACGAGCGTCTTTGGTCTAATGGTAGGGCGCCTGGTTTATCGGGAATCAGGAGATAGGGGTTCGAGTCCCCTAGGATGCAACCTTTGTGAATAGATAGTTTTTTGGGCAAAAAAAGTTATTTGATATTGAATGATTGAATAGGTAAACACTTCGCCGAAATTGTTGAAGTATTTTTTTTTAATAAAATAAAAACAATTTGTTTTTATAAACGAAATGTTTTAATAAAAACAAAAAATAAAAACAATTTTTAAAACAAAAATAAAATACTATATATTTATTAATTTTTGTTTTAAAATTAATTATAAATTTCTTCATCCCTTAGTTCTTGCACTTTTTTAAGTTTTAAATAAAATTATTCAACTATTAAGCAAGCTCATACACAACTTTACAAAAAATAAAAACAGAAAAAAAAAATAAAAACAAAAATAAAAAATAAAAATAAAAATTTTTTTACTGACATAAAAACAAATTAACACTAATTCAGTCTCTTTAGAAATTTCCATTTTTCATTTTAAAAAAAAGAATTCAGAGAAATAATATTAAACTATAGAAGTTTTATTGGTTTTTTAAGGTATTTTGTGTGCCCAAAGCCATTATTTGTAAAAGGAAATCAGCCACAGCATTTGAAGGTTGATAAACTAAACCAGGCATTAAGGTATTAAGTATTGTCAATTTATCATAAGAC
>CADWAF010000211.1:0-14211 GCA_902984215.1 Willaertia magna
TGGTTGTAAAGAAATAATTTTATAGTTAACAGTATTAAATAAAATAGACATCAGCAAAAGGACTATAATAAATTAATTGTTTTAACAACAAATCCAACATTCTTTTCATTTCATTCGTTTCTTCTGATTCATCAATTTTATAAGTTGAATTTAAAATTACACAAAATTATCTCCTGAACACAATGATAAATATGGTAATTGCCAGTCTCCCTTAATTGGATTGTTAAACTCAACTGACACTGCTTTTCTAATTTCATTATGAAAAGTTAAAAAATAAGAATAATATCCTAAAAAATTTATCTTCTTCTTTTCTTCTTCAGTTTCTGATAATTTCAAGAACATCACTTTGGAAGTAAGCCAACCAATACTACCAGCACTAGTACTGCTAGCGTTGCTTCAACTACTAGCGTTTCTCCAATTCATTCCGTAACTTCTCCAACTGGTAGTAATGATACAAGTAATTGTACAAGTAATTCATCCAATTCTGTAAATAGTAATACTGCTGTAAAGCAAGGTGTTAAACGTAGCTTGTCTTCTGCTAATGCTCCAACTCATGTTCCATATCCAACCAATAATAAGACTATTAAGCAACAAGCTACTCCAACCAATCCAACAACTACAACTGCTGGTCATCCAATGGCTTTCCCTGTTATGTTTCCTCAATTCGTTTATCCACAAGATATGATTGGTCAATATGTACAATTTGGTGCAGGACCTGTTTATTATATGCCAACTTCTTATGCAAACAACCAATTAATATTTTCCTCAAATTATGTCACCAGAACAAAAGTCAAATATTTTAGTTAAAGAAAAGGTAACCTCACTAAGAGTAAAGAAAGAGTTACGTAATAAACCAGTATATCATAAACCATTGAACTTTGTTCAACCAGCAGTTATCCCACCTATTACATCACCAACTACTTGCAAATTTGATATGAATTACTTTGCTTCTTTGGAAAGTAAAGAAAGAACATCTTTTGCAATTCAATTAATAAAATCATTATCAACCTTCCTTTGTGACACAGACTAATTTCTTACCATTGAATTCCTTTAATTGTTGGACCATGTATTCATCAATTAAGTTAGTCATGTATAAAACTTCAAATCCCTTCTTCTTACATTTTTCAATGAATGATGAGTTTGTAACGTAAATCTTCACTATCAACAACACCCTTAATGAAGTTTAAGTATTCTGGAATTAATTCATCAGTTATCCATGATGAAAACACGTTTAACGTATAATTTAATATTATTTAATTTCTTCTTTGATTCAAATAAATCGAATGGAGCCTTGCTAAGTAAAAAAAGGATTGCCATTGTTTGAAACAAAGAAATTTCCGCTTGAAACTGGTATATCATTTAAATTAGAAGATTTAGTTAATTGTTGATTTATAGTGTTTGTAACATTTCCTATTATTCTCATATTATTATTGTTATAAGCCTATTCCATTATTGTTATACATTAGATTATTATTTAATGAAGTATTTACGTTCATTTGTTGTGAACTATTATTTAATTGTTTACCACTAGTAATTTTCTGTATTGTTTGTTGTTGCTTGGCCAAATTCATATTATTTTTAATATTAATGTTTGGTAAATTCTCTATAAAATGATTAGATAAAACATCTATTGGTAAATTTGATCTTCTTTTATTATTGTTATTCGTTATACCATTGCTATTGTTAATTGAAGTTGAATTATTGTATATATTACTATTAAGTTATTAAACTTGAAACAGTAGTTTCTTAATTTTCAAACTATAACACCTTTCGGAGGTACTAGTTGTTGCACTGAATGTTGTTGTTGGGTGTGTTTGTTTTTTAAATTGAAAAATCACAGAAATTAAATTTTTAATTTTTTTTATTTTTTATTTAATTTTGAGATTGCTTTGTTTCTGGATGTAAAAAGTGGCCCAGTTGAAAGGACGCAAGACTGCACATTTATAGTCCTAGGTTTGAGTCTGCCACAAAAAAAATAAAAAAAACAAGAAAAATAAATTTAAGCTCGAACACTTAAAATAGACCTTTTGTAAAGTGCTACAAACAGTATATAGAGATGGCAGAAGTAAAAAGAGGTATTTGGTGATTATTAGTTGTATATTTTTATTCATTATAACGCTTTTTCTGTAATAATTGATAATTAATAGTAAAATTATATACATATTAAATTTTTTAACTAGTCAAAAATAAACGAAAAAAAACTTTAGAAATTTTGAATCTGCTCTAGATTTTTTAAAATCAAAAGTATCTTTTTGATATATTTCTACATTTTTATTTTTTAAAACATCAAATATTAACAATAAAAAAATACTTTTATAACTAAAATTCTGCAAAAAATGCCAAAAATTTGATCAAAAAAAGTTTATTAAGTTGTTATTGTTTAAATAAAAAATTTGTTTATATTTTATTGAATTTAATTTTGTAAATGTTTTAAATTTATTAAATTCAAAAATATAAACAAAATTATTATTTGTTAAAATTAATAAATAACCATATTTACAATCAATATCTTTAATTCCAACATTTACAAAGTCTAAATTTAATTTTTCAAATATTATAAACTTTTTAGATGAATCTTCAAAATCAAGTTGGTAATTGTTATTTATTTTAACCATAAATATTTTATTTTGATTATTTAATATTATTGAAGCAACTTCACTATATTTAATAATCTTTACAACAAAATCATTTTGTAATTGTTGTATTTTTATAAAAGAGTTATTGTTATTAAGTATAAAAATTTTACTAATACTTAATATTTCATTTTGTTTTGTTACAACTAATATAAAGTAACTACCTTCAACAATATATTTAACTTGACCAGTTAATTTATTAACTTTTATAAAGTAAGTTATTTCACTATTTTTATAATTTAACTTTAATTATTCATTTGCATTTCTATTGAAAGTATAAATATTATTTAAATCATTTAAAATTATAATATGATAATATTCATAAGCTATTTGTTTAATTTTAATGGTTTTTGTAAATGTTTCAATTTTTTTAATATTGAACGCACTAGAAATGTGAATTTTTTATTGTATAAACATTTTTTTAGCTCAATAAATTGTAAATTATTTTTTTGCTTAATTTTTAACATTATAAAATTTTTCAATAAGTTATATAACTGTAAATATATAGTAAATTTAATAGTAATATGATATTTAATTTTTTTTAGATTCCTTTTTAAATAAATTTAAAATAAATTCAAGTAAAGTACTTTATTATTTCTAGTAAATTCTTTAAAATATTTAAATAAATTCTCAGCAAAAATACGTTGTAGTTGAAAAATAAAATGTTAGTTTTTATTGTAATCTAAAAACATGATGTATTTTTAAATAGTTTATAATTCTATTAATTTAATAATACACTATTTTGTAGTGGAGTAAAGTTATTTAATAAGTTATTGCTAAAATTAATTTTGTTTTATTTCGTGTTGTATTTTGTTGGTTTAAGAATATAAAATTAGTTTTTTTTATATTTTCTCATATTAGCTTTGTTGTTTTAATTTATATTTTTGTAGTATTTTTTTATATAATTGTAAAGAAGAATGTATATGTTTTTTGTATGTTGATTTATATTTATATTTTTAGGAATATCTTTTGTGAATATTATATTATTAGTATTAATAATATTAAAGTAAGAATAAACTCTTAAAATAAAGTCTAATTGTTGTTTTGTATAAGTAATAATTAGATTAAATATTAAATTTGCTAAAAGTATGATATTTAGTTGATGTAATAAAGTTGTAACAATTGAATAGATTTTTAATTTATTTATATTATTATGAAATACAAATCTCAATTTAAATAACAATAAATCATTCTATTCTTTATATAATAAAACTTTTTCAGACATCTAACATCTTATACAATGATAAAACACTTAACAGTTCTATAATGACTGTACTTACTATAATTATATAAATATCACATAAAGTGATTGGTTAAATATATTGTAATAAAAATAAAGGTTAAGCATGTTATTTCTATAACTACTTTTCTACAACCTCTAAACATAGTCAAATTTACAATTACATTTATAAAAAGTGGACGGGCTAATTTAAAAAAAAAAAATATAGTAAAAACAAAAAAAAATTTATTTAAAAACACAATTTACTATATTTAAATCAAAAAATCATAATTCAAATATAGTAACACTTATTAAACCCAATAATACATATACAAATACTTATGGCTCCTTAAATATTGATAATTATTATTTATTTTTAATTTAAATATAGAGTAATAATCTTTTAAATGTTTTTTCCTTATAAAAAAAAGTTTTTTTTATTAATATTTCTTTATAAATCATTTAAATTCTTTCTCCACTTTAATTCCATGTTGTCTCTATATTTGATATAAATAATAAAAGTTGACTTTTTCTTAAAAATTAAATATTTTTCTTTATCATTAATATTTATAATAATATCTTTTATTAATTTAAGTTTGAAATTATTTATAATTATGTATTTTTTCTTATTAAATTTTGCTCTCAATTTATTTTATAAAAATAACCTAATCAAAATAAAAATAACAATATTTCAAACTATTTTTACAAATAAAAGTCTTAATTAAAAAATTATTAAATCTTTCAAATACAAAAGTGGTATTTAAAGGTATACAATTAAATAAATAAATAGATAATGCTAATTCTAATATTATGTATAAATTAGAGCTATAATTTTTATCATTAATAAATAATTTTCTTAAATATACACAAATATCATTTTCAGTTTCATCAATTTTTGTAATATCAATATTTTCATAAAGTAAATCTAATAATTTAATAAAAGTAATTAAATTATTATATAATTCATTTTTTATAAAAGTAAATTCTAATAAATAAAAGTAATAATACATTATTAAATAAGCTTCAATACCTATTTTTATAATGTTACATAGTTGTTTTTTCAAAAACGATAGTTAATATTATTTTAATAAAAAATCATTAAATTTTTTTAAAACTTTATTATCTAATAAGTTAATTATCTTATAAAAAATTCCTTCATAAAAATAGTACATCATATTGTAAGCATTTATTTAATAAGGATAAAATTTTTTGTCTTTTTGTGTCCAATAGTAAAATGAAAATATATTCTTAATATTTATATCATTAAAAGTGTCATTTTTATCATATTTTATATAAATATTATCATAATCCTTTTCTATTCTCCTTTTATTTATTACAACAACTCTATTTATAACAATTATTAAATAAATTGTCTTTTTTAGCTTTTTTTTTTTATTATTATTAAAATTATCAATAAATGATTCTATTACTTAATATTTAACTCTTATTATTTTGCATAAATAATAAAATAAGTATTTTTTAAATTTTATGTAAATAGCTTTTAATTTAGTTTTTAGTAGTTCTATAGTAATTGTATTTAAAATTATATACAGTTTTCCAATTGTTTGTGCAAAAATAGAATAAAAAAAGCTCAATAAAATGTCTTTTAAAATAATTTTAAAATAACTTTTTTTCAAAAATTTCTTTTTTTTTTAAAACACTGTTTTAGATGTGTTTAATTTAATTATGAAAGTTAATTGTTGTTTTTACTATAGTTTTTTATAAAAAGCAAAATAAAATTTTGGCTTGGAGAGTATAAATTTATACAATTTTTGTAATTCTAAAATAAAAAAAAGTATAAATTTATACTTTTTAAAGTCAATAAAAACAATAAAAGTAGTATAAATAAAAAACAATAAAAAATTAACAAAAACAATAAAAAATTAACAAAAACAATATAAATTTATACTGCTTTTCTAGTAAAAAAATTTTAAAAGAAATTTTAGTTTATTGACTGATAAATACAAATAATTATTCACTCTCATCCATTGAATCCTTTTTTTTCTTTAATTTCGTAATAATAGTTCTTTTCTTTTAATTTTTAATTAATAATCTTTAACTTTTTTTTCTTTTTCTTCTTCTTCTTATTCAAAAATCTTTAATGCTTTTCAATTAATGTATTTCTAAAGGGTGAATTGTTTTTGTTTTTTTTATTTTGAAGCTATTTTAGTAGTTTTTTTTTGCCTTTCTTACTTTGACTTTTAATAGTTTTTTTTATTGCTATAGTAGTTTTTTTCTTTATAGATTTAGAATTTTTTTTTTCTTATCATTAAGCTCAACAAAAATAGTAAACATTAGAAAAAGTCATAGATATAAAGTTTAAAAAGTATTTATATTTTTATTCTTAATATCAACAACAATTGTTTTCAATTTGTCAACTGTTATTTTATGTTGATAATTATTAATTTTAAAACTTATACAATTTTTACCAGTTATTAAAATAGTTAAAGAAGTAATATCTGTATTGAAATATAAATTAAGAATTAAATTATTGAGAGTTGAAAACATGTAGAGTAAGTAAGTAATTAATAGAAAAAGTTTTTGACTATTATTAACATTAATATTTGAATCTTCACGGATTAAAAAATTTAATTTAAATGAAAACAACACAAAATTGTGATCATAATATAAATTGTAATCTATACAAATTTTTAATGAACCAGAAAAAAAAAAACAATTATGTTTTCAAACTTATAATAAGTAGCTTGGTGATAGTTTTTTGAATAAATTTTATATTAAATTTAAAAATAAAAAGTAAAACGTTTTTCTTTATTTTTTTGTCTTTTCTTTCAAAATATTAAAAAAATTATACTTATCATAATTTTTATAAAAAAAGACTTATGTAGTATTAAAATTATTAAAAGTATTGTACAAGTTATTAATTAATAGCTATAAATCATCTAATAACAACTTTATATTATAATTTTTATCGAAAATTCCATAAGATAAGTCACAAATAATTATGTTAAAAGCTTGTTGATTATATTTGTCTTTGCCATCAAATACTTTAACAAATTCATTATTTTATGCCTTAATTAAAAAAACATTTATATTAGAAAATACTTTAAAAGAATAATGTTTTAAATATAATGGATATTTTTGTAATATTTGCTATCAATTTTTTGCTTAAACCAATTGTAGAACTTAAATTTACAATTTTTTTTTCAATATCATGCAGTTTATTAATAAAATTATTTATATAACTAACTTCTAAATTACTTCTTAAATCGGATTTTATTTGAATATCATAAAATTTGTTCATTAATTTATTATAAAATTTTAGAGCAAATTCAAAAATTTGTTTTTTCTTAGTTAATTTACAACTTTAAGCTATATCAGTTTTAAAAACAACAATAAGATTTTTTAACTTACAGTTAATTTTAAAACAATAAATTTTAAAAACACAATGTCTTAAATGTTTTTTTAAATATAAATATATTAGTTTTTAAATCAAAAGTACAAAACTTTATAATAATATCCCAATAATTAAAAAACCAAACAATATTTGAAAGATATATAGTTTTTTCAATATTTATTTTACATCTTATTTGTAATTTACTTTTTATATTTTTTTTCTTACCATAAAAGATCTTAATAACTTTTTTATTTAAAAAATAAAAAAAAATTATAAATTTATACAGTTTAATTTAAAAAAACTTATCTTCTTTTGCATTTTCTGAAATCTAGATATAGTTATTTATCTTAATTAATAATAAAATTATTTTACACACTATTATTAATTGTTCAACTAAATTAAAACTTTTAGCCTTAAAACTATTGTTATAGAAACATAATAAATCAAGAAGATTCTCTTGTATAATATTGTAAACAATATATTACAATCAAACAATAAAACAAAAAAATAATAAACTACTTACATATAAGTATATTTATTCATTAATTGTTTTAATTTTTTTCTATATCAAGAAAATGGTTCTAGAAAGCTATTTTAATTACAATAATATAAGTACCACAATAAACTTGAATAGTGATTTTTTTGAAAAGTATTATATTGTAAAATTTTTTTAAAATATTAAACTTAAGATCATTATTGTATTTATTTTTAGATTTATAGTATTTTTTAAACATTTTGTTTAATTTTTTTAAAAATATAAAAAATTATAAATTTATACAAATTTACCATTTTTTTCTCTTATTAAAACTACACCAAACATATCATCCAAAGTCTTTTAACTATTAATGTAAATACTATAAATTTTTCTATATAGTCTTAATGAATATTTTTTATACTTTTATTTTCTTTCAAAACTTCCATTAAATAAACTAAAATCTCTATTTTATTAAAATCATACCTATTGATAATTTTTTGTATTCTATTGATAGTAATTTTATTTATAATTGGAATAGCTTTTTTTTTAAAAATTTGTTTCTTTTTTTTTTAAAAGAATATTAATGATTATTTATAATAAGTTTAATAACAGTTATTATATTGGTTGAAAATTGCAAAATAAAAGTTTTCTGCTTAGTAGTTTTTTTTTTTGCAAATTTTTGTAAAAAAATTTTTGTTTTTTTTTCTTTAAAAAAACTATGAAACTACTAAATAGTTAAAAGATCACACACTATTTTGTATAGTAATAACTTTATATGTATTATTTCCAATTTATTTGTTAAATAAAAACCATTTTTTTTTAAATTGTCAATATTTTTTCTTAAAATTTCATAAACTATATCCATCTCGTTTTTTTCTGGAGTAGATTGAAATATAGTAAATAGAAAATAATTTTTTAGTTACTTTCTCTTTAGTATAACAAAATTCATTAATTGTAATAAATAATAAATAAAAATTCATTATACTCTTCTTAAACAATAAAATTCTATCAATATTTATTATAAAAAAATATGTATAATTATTGAATTTTATAAATTTATGAATATAAGTAAAATAATTATAACTATTATAAATATTATTTATCTTTAAACTATCGCTGTTTTTATAAAAATCTTTATAATAATTAATATCTCTAATAAAATCCTTATAAAAATTAAATTTCATTTCAAATTGAAATATCAATAGTCGATAATATAAATAATTATAAAGTTTAAGGTTATAATTATTAAAGATATTTTGATTTTCAAAAGAATAATGTTTATATTTTTTATAATAAAATATTCTTTATTATTTTTGTATTTTATAAAACTAAAAATTTTTTAAAATTCAATAAATATACTAAATCTAAAATATCTCTACTATTAACTGTTTGTGTTATGAAATTATTTAAAATTAAATTTTTAAATAATTCAAATAGTTAATTAATATTTATTTTAGAGCTTTTAGATTTTAAAATATATTTTATTATTTATTCAATAATATTTTCAACATTAATAAATATATATTTGTTTAAAAAATTTATATTAAAACAAGATAAAACAGAAAATAGATTAGAATTTTGATTATTAAATTTATTATTGTAATCAAGTTTTTTTGTTGTTTAAAATTATTAATATTTTTAAATTCATCTTCTTCTTATTTAAAACCACCAATATCTTCATGTTCTTCTTTAATAGATTTAATTATAATGTATTTAATTAATTATATAAATTGCAACCAAAATTTATTAAAAACTTTTCTCAAAAAACTTATAAACTTTTTAAATTCTTTCATATCAAAAGCTTTCTTTATTGTAGTAACAAATTATTAATTTTTGTTAGACATCAATTTAGCTGTTAGGTTAATAATTAATGTATTTAAATAAATTAATGAAAGAAAATAGATAAATTTTTTTAATTTAGATGTTTATAGACCTATAATTATATTTAAAAATAAACTTTTCAAAAGCTTCAACAAATATAAGCTATTAATTGAAAAAACAAGAAACTATTTTTATTTTAGATTGTTAAATTGTTTAATATTTAGAAATAAATTTTTTACTAATTTAGCTGAAACATATAAAGATTTTGTAAATACTTTAAAACAAAATATCAAAACACATAAAATTTAAAATTTTAAATTCATATTATCTGATATTTTAAACTTATATATTGTTACAAGAGGTTTTAATTTAAAAAAAAGAATTCAAATAAAGTATATGGAAAAGGTGAATTTTTAAAATTTATTAAACATATTTTATACATTAATTTATATGATAATTTATTAGTTCTTAAAGATGTCAATAGTAAATTCAAAGAAAAAAATAATAAATATTTCATTCTGTGTTGACTATAATAATAATCTTGAATATAATAAGATTGAAGTTTTTATGTTTAATAAAAAAAAGTATAACTACAATGAAGTTTATTATTTATTAAAAATAAACATGACTTTTAATTTTATTAAAGTTGACGAAAAAAAAGGTAAGTATAAAACTCATAATTTTAAATTGTTTATTGTTTGTTGTTTATTGTATATATATTATACTTTTTGTGAGATATAATAATTTAATAATAAATTTTAAAAATTATATTTATACTAATTTTTTCTACTCTTACTTGTATAGTAAAAAATATTATAAGAAATATTATAAATTTTTTAAAAGTATTGTACAAAATCAGTTTAGTTAACTATATTTTAAAATTTTGTGTTAAAAAATAAATAAATAAAACATAGAACCAAGAAAAAGTACTAAAGTAAGAAAATTAACAGTTAGCCAGTTTGAAAAGAGATTAAAAGAAAGTAAATAATAAAGATTAGTTAAAAAGTTATTAAAAGAAAAACAAGATAGAAAAAAAGTAAAAACTAATTATTTTTCTTTTTTTTTAAAAGAAGATTCTTTATTTTCAAAAAATAAAAAAAAAACAATATTTGTAAAACAAGTTATTTTAAGTGTTTTATTAGATGAAGAATTAATAGTTATTGATAAAGTTAATGATAATTTATTAGATAAAACTTTGAAAGTATTAATTGAAAATAATTACTATTTACTAACTAAAACTACAACAACATTAACATTCACAAAAAAAAATTAACATTTATTAAACAGTTAACGGGTGAAATTAAATGTAATGTAGAAAGACAATAAAATTTAAATGAAATCTAAAAAGAAAATAAAGAAGGTCAAGAAAAAGATGATAAAGTTTAAAAATTTTTTAAATCTATCATAAATGAAAATATAAAGAATAAAATATAAATTAAATTGAATACATTTAAAAATAAATATATAGCAAAAGTAGAAACAATATTTTTATTTCAAGTACTTACAAAAAATATTAAAAAATTATACAATAATATACAATTATTTTATAAGTTTTTGATTGAAATTAAATAAAAGAAAAAAAATAAATTTAAACTAAAGGCAGTAAATTGGATTAAAGTTATTTATTATATTTTTAATTATTTTAGAATCAAGAAGAAAGAAAGTTATCTAAGTTATATTAGCAATATTAAGACTTTGGATTTAAATAATTATATTAAATTCTTAAAAAATGATCAATTAACAATTTGAATTGTTATAATGAAAAAATTTATTGAAATATTAATTTTAATTAAATTTTTTAAATCAAATAAAATATTAAACATATTAAACATTTTAAAAATAAAAGTAAATAATGAAGTATTAATTTCAATTAATATTAAGAGACAGAAATTTAATGAAGTAACAAAAGAAATATTTGTAAATTATTTTGAAGAAGGAAAAAGAGATTTTTTGTTTGGTAATTATGTTATTAAAAAAGATAAAATATTATTTATTAAAAAAAAAATATACTAAAATTATTAAACTTAAATTTAATAAAAAAAAGCTATTATTTAATTTTAGTTCTTTATTTAAGTATAATAACATATTAAATAAAGCTAAAAAAAAGTATAACAATAATAAAAATATTTATTAAAAAAAAATATCTGATTTTTAGGTAACAAAGTTTAGTTTATATTTCATTTTCTTTAAAAAAAACACCTTCATTTCTTATTACTCCTATATCACTCAAAGTATTATCTTTTTCTTTAAAAGATAACTCAAAAACAAATATATTAGAAAAATTACTTTTATCAACTTTTTTTAGAAAAAATATATCTTTAATGTCTTTTTTAGATTTAAAATATTTAAATAATAGTTTTACTTTAGAAAGAGGTAATAATTTATTAAATGTAGTTTCATTCTATAAAAAGAAATATATTTTATTAAAAATAAAGTATAAAAAATACATTAAAATAATTAATAACTTTAATATATTATAGAGCTCAATTAAAGATTAAGAAGGATTAAATAAAAGGTTATTAAAGAAAACTTTGAAAATTTGGATTATAAATTAAAGAGAGAATATTTTAATTTCTATTATAAATTTAAGAGTAAAAGAGTTTTAAACTTTAGTAATACTAATTTAAAGTTTTTATTTGAGAAGAAGTATTATAATAGATATATATTTATTGTTTGTTGTTTATTTAGAAAGGAATTTAATATTTATAAAAATTTACAATACAGTTTAAATTATAACCAAAATTGTAAAATGTTTATTATATGTTATAAAATTGAAACAATAGAAGTAAAAAGTAGAAATAAAATATTTAATAAGCTTTTAATAACGTATGTTGTTAATTATAGAAAAAACTTATTACAAAAGATTAAATATAACAAAAAAAAAGAAGAAACTCTAAAAGCTTAAAAGTTACAAGTATATGGAATTGCAAAGAATTTAGAGAAACTAAATGATAAAAAAAAGAAAGAATACTTGAAAGATAAGTAATTTGTTACTTTTTTATTATTTTAAAATTTGTGTATAATTTGTTTATACAAATTGTAGTTTGGGTTTTTAGTATTTTGTAGGACATTGTGTTTTTTTTCTTATATTTTTTCAATAAATTTTTTTAGAAGTTTGAAAATTTTTCTGCCTACTAGGATTCAGTCTAAAAAGGATTTCGTTGAAAAAAAAATGTCACAACAAATTCTTCACATTTTTGGTGATGAGCCACTACAAGATTTCGATAAAAATCAAATTGAACATTTATTGAAAAGAATTAATAAAATTAAACAAATAGCTTGTGGTTATCATCACATTATAATTTTAGATGATTTAAATAATATTTATACTTGTGGTTGGAATAAGAATGGACAATTAGGATTAGGTCACAAAAACAAAGTAAATTGTTTTACAAAAGTTGATGAATTAAGTGGACAAGTTAAATATATTGCTGGTGGTGGTTATTTTACATTGGTTGTAACAAAACAAAATGAAATATTGGGTGCCGGTAGTACTTTTATAATTAATGACAGTGACTCTTTTACAAAAATACAACAATTACAAAATGATTTTGTTGTAAAGAATATTAAATGTGGTGTAGTTACTTCAATAATGTTAAATAATAGAGATGAATTTTTTGTGGCAGGAAGGAATAGCAGCAATCCACTTGGTCATCCAGATTCATCTAAAAAGTTTACAACATTTGAAAAATTAAATTTAGACTTTACAAATGTTGGAATTAAAGATATTGGCTGTGGATACTTTTATTCACTAATTTTAACAAATGATAATTTTGTTTATATTTCTGGATTTGGTAAATTTAAAACATTTACAAAATTAAATACAATGAAATATAAACAAATTTCTTGCTTATATGACGGTTTTAATTTATTAACATTAGATGGAAAAGAACTTTACAATTATAGAAAAGATTGTAATTATAATTATAATGAAAATATTTTAAAGTTTATTCTGGTTTGGGATATCACACTTATTATTTAACTGTCAATGGAAAAAAAGAAATTAAAAAAGCGACAACAAGCAATGTTAGCGAGCCAGTTAAAAGAGATTGGCAATTACCATATTTATCTGTTTTTATTGGAAATAACTTTGTTGCAATTTTAAATTCTACTTATTGTATTGAATCAGAAGAAACAAAGGAAGTGAAAAGAATGATTAAATTATTGTTTAAACAATTAATTGATTATAGTCCTTTTGCTGATGTTTATTTTAATTGATTTTTTAGGTAGTAATGAGAAATTTATAACAAAAATATGAAAATAATTGCAAACATTACAATAATAATGGAATAATTGAGAAACGTGAATTTTATAAAAATTTATTTATTCGTATTTTATTCAGCTAAAAATCCTATTGTAAAAAAACTTAGACGCCCAAACAACCAATAGTTGAATTGCTATTTTGATTATCGAAGCCTTCATAGCTCAGTTGGAAGAGCGCGGGACTTCTAATCCCGAGGTCTTGGGTTCGAGCCCCACTGGAGGTAGAAATGTTTTTGTGGAAATTTTTATTCTAAAAATTTACTTGTTAAAATATTTATTAAAATTGTTCTTCAATTATTGCTGTAAAGTTCATTACAAATAATTAAAATACTTTCTAATATTGTAACCAGAAATTCTGTTCCCTCTATTTTAAATGTTTTAAATTATTTAGTAAAATTTAATTTTGTGTTTATTTAAAACTACCACTTAAAAATTAATTTTTCAC
>CADWAF010000213.1:0-17041 GCA_902984215.1 Willaertia magna
ATCTTGAATGTCAAAATCTAATTCCTTTTAAATCTTCCGGTTAATTTACCTTGTCCAACAACACCCCATGGAATAAATCCTAAATCTAATTCTTTGGACATTGGTAACACTTCTTGTTCAATACTTCTGTCAATATTTTCCTTGATAAGCAATGAAAGGGGAAAGCGCGTGGATGTTGGCGTAAGTGTTTGCTCTGGCAACAACCCATGCTGGACAATCACTAATAGCAACGTGAAGTACTTTACCACTCTTTACAAGATCATCTAACCATCTAATTAATTCTGTCACGTCACATGTGAAATCCCAAAAATGAATGTACAATAAATCAATATAATCTAATTGTAATCTTTGTAAACTTGCTTCAACTGATTGAATTAAATTCTTCTTATGATTACCAGTTTGATTTGGTTTTGTTTCCATTGGACCACTATATTTAGTTGCTATAACTAAATCATTTCTATTAATGTTATGCTTTTTAATTAAATTACCAATCATTATTTCAGATTGACCAAGTGAATAGAAATTTGCAGTGTCAATAAAATTACCACCACGTTGAATATAATCTAAAAAGATTTTTTCTTGTTCTTCATCTTTACCACCAATTCCCTTGTTTTCAATTTAATATTTAAATTAATTCAAAGGGCTGTCAAATAAGATACTTACAAAACCATCAGTAAAAATTGGATTGTAGCCAAAGTGAACAGCGCCAAGCCAATTGGAAAAACTCTCAAACCTGAACTTTTACTTAAAATTCTGTAGGTTGGAATGTTGGAAGTGTTGTTGTTATTATCAGTATTTGTTTGTGACATGTCTATTTGCTTAATTTTTAATGAATTTGTTGTTGAAAAGACTGTTCTTTGCAATTAGTTTTTATAGAGGTTATAGGTGTAACAATTCCATCCATAGTACTCACAAAAGTAAGGACTATTTGCGCAAGAAGTCAACTGAGCGACGAAGGACGTATTATAAAACCACTCGTTAAAAAGACCTGTACTATGTTGTTCGGCGTTTACAATTATTTCTTTGAATTATTAACAATAGTTCATTTTTCGTTAAACCTAAAAGTTTAATTTTATAATTTAAATTATTTAAAATATTTTCATTTCATAAAGCAATAATTATCTTTAAAGTATTGCAATAAATATTCTTTTATTTCAACTTTAACTTTATTCATTGGTTTTTGTAAATAGTTTGTTAAAAATAATTTTATTCTCTTCTTTTTGATTTTCTGTTAAAGATATCGGTAATTTGTTTGAAATTTAATTAAAGTACAAATTTTTTATTTGTCATTATAATATATAATTAAAATATTTAAAATAAATAAAGAACAAATATATATTACGTTTTATTAATGTTATTAAAATAAAAAATCAAAATAATTTTAAAATAAAATTTCTGCGTCAGACACTTTGTTTTGTAAATTACAATTCCATAACTTTAATTTAAATTGATTAATTTCTTTACCATCCACTACATTATCATTAATAGAATAATCACTAATTAACATATAAACTGTATCTGTAAAATAACAAGGCAAAAAATACTTTACCGTAAAATCAATTATATTGTTGTTATTATTATTACAATAATCTAATTCTTTAAATTCAACATCATGTCTTAAAAAATGATAATAACATTTACTATCATTTGCAAATAAATAAACATGTGAATTAATAAAAGTGGAAAAAACATTTTCAATTTTAATATCTGTTGTTGGCATAATTACTTTTTTGAAATCCGTATGATTATTATAAACATTTCCAGAAATATATACTTCTCCAGTAGTTGACAATAAAACTGAACCTTGTGCTACAGCACTAATCTTTTTTACTTTAAATGGAATAGCTATGTTTGTAAATAGAGAAACAGAATTTTTATATAAACTTAATTGATTTCTAGAATTATCACCAGAACCATAAATGTTACCTAAACTATCTAAAACTAATGAATGATCATCTCCACATTGTACATCAATAATGTTTGTATATTGTAAAGTATCCACTTTTACAAAACATGTTATATTATTATCACTAATCCCTAATTGACCATAAGTATTCACACCTGTAACATAAATAATATTATTTTTTGTAACAATAAACGTGTTATCAAATCCACATGTTACAATTTTAATTTCTTCATTTGGAATATTTGTTACTTTTTTAAAAAAATTATTATCTAATAATTGTTGTAAACTATTAGGATCTGAAGGATATTCACCAAAAATAAATATTTCATTAATTTTATTAATGATTATACCATGTTCATAACCACATGCCATTAATTTAATATCATTTATTCCATTAATCTTTTTAAATTGATTAATGTCATTATCAGAGTTTTTTCTAAACAAATCATATTCATCATAAACGAATAATTCTCCAAGTGTGTTGACAATTAAAATAAAACCATTTCCCGATTTAATAAATTTAATGGGTTCTGGAAAAGAGAGAGATGTTTCTTCAGAAATATTTCTGCCCGCTTTAAGTGTTTTGAACAAGTGCATTTTTTTGTTTCACTGAGTGATTCCTTGTTAACGTCAATTGTTTTTCAGTGGAAATAAAGGAAAGGTCAATTAGGAGTTTCTTCAATTGTAAAGACTTTTCAACTTTTTAGAAGATATGTACTTTAAGACATTATTGGGCTTCAAAAAATCAAAAATTAGGATTGGCACAAATATTTTACCAAATAACTTCATATTTTATTAAAATACACTATTTACAACATCAATAAATATTTAATAATCATTTAACAAATCTACAACTACTCTTTGGACATCTCCATTATGTTTTTGCAATAACTGAATTGCCTTATTTTCATCAAAGAATCCCATTTCTTTTAATAAAACTAATTCCTTTGCAAATGGCTTAATTTGTGGGGCTGGTTGATGAACTGGATGATTGACGACAGGTTGTTGAATTGGTTGAGTTACAACTGGTGGTTGTTGTTGAACAATAGGTTGTGGAGGAACAACAAAGTGTTGTGGTGGGACTACAAATTGTTGAGGGAATGGGAATTGAATATTTGGGAAAGTTGGTTGAGTTACAACTGGTTGTTGTGGTTGACTAAAAACAGGAGCTTGATTCTTTTCTTCTTTCTTTTCTTCCTTAACAATTGGTTGAATCTTTGGTACTTCGACTTTCTTTTCTTCTTTCTTTTGTTCTTCTTGTTTCTTTACTTCTTCAACCTTCTTAACTTCTTCTTTCTTTGGTTCTTCTTTCTTAACAACTTGTTGTTCTTCCTTCTTCTTTTCTTCAACTTGTTGTTGTTGTGGTTGTCTTTGATGAATTAAATCATGTAAAATGCCCATTCCTCTTGGTTCTCTTTCTTCAAAAGAGTGAACACCTCCACAATGATTTACCTTCTTCTCACTGTTGAAGCATTTATCACAAAAGTCAAAATCATAACAATTCTTACACTTCCATCTTTTACCAACAAAGTTTCTATGTCCACAACCATCGCAAACTACACCATAATGTGGATATTGTACATTATCAATATTTTCTTTAACGTAGCTCATTACATTGGTTAAACCACTTTGAACTTTATCCATATCTAAATCAATTTCAAGGATTGGTTCACCAGTCTTTTCATCTCTCTTAAAGAGAATGCCATTTTCTTGTTTCTTTTCTTCTTTTGCTTCTTGTTCAAGGTTTTGTCTCCAAGGACAGCCAAATGCTCTTTGTCTCCAAGGACAACCTCTATTACCACCTCTGTTACCTTCTCTCATCCATCTTCTACAATGTGGAGGGATGATTTCTTCTTTCTTTGGTGGAATTATAACGGCAACCTTTAAGATTTGTTTATCAGAACTCTTCTTTGAAGAAGCTTGTAAGAAGATGTTATGCGCTAGGTTCCATTCTTCTTCGGATGAGAAATCGCACCATTCTCCTTCATCGTCAACATATCTAAAGGTAAGATCTTCAGTTGATGTTACAAGGTTGGACTTTTTAACGTATTCAACAAAGTCATTATAAGTAAAGCCTGGTACATTAATAATAGTTCTGCGGATAGTAGTAGATTCACCTTCTTTCATTTGACCAGTAGGTACATTCTTGTTTTCAAAGAAATAAACCTTAAGATGAACTTGCTTTGAAGTTGGTTGATTTTGTTGTTGCAAAGGATGAACATAACTGCCAACAAAGTTTGGTTGATTATTATTTCTTAACATTATGACTATTTTTTTTTAGATTGTTATTTGAAGATGCTATGGTTGGTTTTTGCCCCTTAAATAGTTTTCCATGTGGGGATAGAACTAGCGTTGGAAAGAAGTTTATTTTTATCGATAAAAAGGAGGTTACCTTCAATGAATTGGGAATTTGTAATTTGCATTATAAATTATAATTTTACAATTTCACGTGTTTTATTTACATTAAAATTTGCATTTTTAGTGTCTCAAGTTCTTCCAGTAAATGTTGTTTTGGTTTAAGCAATATTGGATACTTTTTCAAAACGTTATTAAGTAGAAATATATCTTTTTCGAAATATGAAACATAATGTTGTCTTATTATGCCTAGATCAATAAAATTACTAATCTTTTCAATCTTTCTTCTGTACTGAGATATGTGAATGGAGGCAGCAAGCGTTAAGAAATACACATTAATGGAAGATATATGGAAAGAATAGTCTGGTAAAGCAAAGTGATTATTTATACATGTATTGATTGCCTCTTCTATACTTTCGTCACTCTCTCCATATTCTATTAAAATAAGGGCGTTTGATAAAGAAGCAAACACATTTTGCATTTTCATCAATTGAATCTTAATTTCATTATTCATTAAATTATTGTCATGTGAAGCAAGGTTATTCTATAAAATATGTAAAGCCTTAATAAAATCATAAATAGAAATACTTACCTTTAAAACCTCCAGTAATGTAGTGTAAAGGAGAACAGACTCCTTAGTTAGTGGTTGTGATACTATTCTAATAATTTCACATGGTAATTTTCCAATTGAATATAAATACATATTGCTTAATAATTTGGATACAAGACTCTTTTGGTTGTAAAATTGGATTCCAAATTTTTCAAAAAAAAGATTGGAACTATAGCTTAGCTTATGATTATTGTAGTCATAACACAATAATGAATGGTCATCAAATGCTATCCCACAAATTATTCTAAACTTCGTGAGATGAAGTATATCCTCAGGTAAATCAAAATAAATTGAATAATTTGTATTTAATTCTGTCTCCAATTGCATATTATATCCAATGTATTGTCCCGTTCTATAATTCTCATTCCTTAAACAAAGAAATTCATCAACTCTCCCTAAACACTTTCTAGCAAACTCTGAATTACCTTTCGTTAGAAAATGAATAGAAATAAAACAAAAACAACCAGCACATGCCACACTTTTACATGAACAAGAAAACTCATCCATCAAAATAATAGCCTTTTTAAAAGCGTCATCACATTGCTCTATCTGTCCTGTAACAACCTGACATACCATTGCATGTATTGAATAAAGTAATGCTAATACATCATTTTCATACTTCCCTTCCATTGCTTCTTCATTAAAAAAGTTTTGTTCTAAAGCATGTTGTGAAATAATTGGAAACCCAAAAGAAATATAATTTAAATAGTAAGTATAGCTTGTTGTTTTAAAAACATTACAGTTTAATATTTTAAGGGTTGGGTTAACGAGATCATCGTAAGAAGTAAGTAGATCTGTTCCATTTTGAGTATTAAATAATTGTTCTGTTTTTTCCAAATTCTTTGATAAATTTTCCCTTTCATCCTCAACAATCCTTTTCTCCTTGTTACTTTTTAATTTCTTATTGTTGTTATTATTTGTTGATGATATACCATTTGTTGTTACTTCTTGAGAAATATTTTCAGGCTGAAAATAACAGTAATGAAATTTAGGCTGTTGTTTCCTTTTCTTCATTACCTTATTGCCATCTTTCCTTGTTATATTAGCTCGGAAATGAAGTATCTCAAAATCTTGTTTTTTCTTATTCTTAGTAATATTGGTAGAGCTCGAAGGTGGTTTTCGGGATTGTTTTTTTCCTTCCTGCTGTTTACTATTCTCATTATATTGTTCATTAATGGTAAAGTTTTTGTTTGCTTTTTGAGCATAATTACTGCTTGAATTGTTGTTGGTAATATACACTTTTTGATTTGGGTATTTATTTGAATCGCCATTGTTGTGAATGATGTTTGATGATGTTGGATTTAAAGAGTAATTACCAGCAACTGTTATATTATTATTGTTAATAGAAGTAATGTTGTTTGAGTGATTACCGGAAACACTAGAAGAAATCATTATGCAAAGTAAAAGGATCAGCACTCTTTAAAATACTATTGATTTCACAGGTTTGGTGAAAGTGCGCAATTTTTTCTTGTTCAGCAACTCTGTAAGAAGGAAACTGTTTCGAAAGGAGAAGAAGAATATTTGATGGGCTACCTTACGTATTGCCACTAATTGTTTTTTCTAGAGCAACATGTCATTACTAATTAAATTACTAATGTCATTATACGTTTAATACTATTTCTCTAGAACGGTGTTATTATCGTACTTTCTTGAATGGCAATACGACCTTTTGGTAAATAGATTACCATTGCAAAACAGTTAAATTTACTGACCCATTCGCTCAAATCAAAGGGAAAAATAATTATTGAAAGGATTCATTCATCTTTCCTAAAATTATTTTGGCTGTGTTATTATAAATTAAGTTATTCTAAATTAAGGGAAACACTTGTGTGCGTTTAGGGATAGAAGTCAAAGCACATAATTAAAAAAAAATAATAACAGGCTTTTTCCATTGTTTGTGGATTTTTTTTTACGAAAAACAGAAAAAAGTATCTGCTTCGCATTAATTTTCAATTAAATAAAAAAAAATTTAGGAGCGAATGAGTCAGCAACAAACATCATTAACATTTACCACTAATTTTAAAAAAATTTAAATAAAATTCTATAGAAATTTCAAACTATAAATTTTCTATAAAAAAACCTTAACACAGACAATTATAATATTTAACTAAAAAACAAAACAAAATGAAGAGAAATTTAATTAACTTATTCAAAACCAATAGAATCCAACTTAACACCATTACCTTACGTTCCTTCCAAACTAATTCTTACTTTTCAGCATCCACTGAAATGTCAGATTATGTTTTTGATAAAAGTAATGAAAACAAATTCCAAGTTAAAGGCGATAAATTCTGGTTAGATTTACCAAATGGTCAAAAAGCACATTTAGATTTTAAGGTTGTTGATCAAAATAAAAAGTTATATGAATTTTATTATTTAGAAGTTCCAGACGAATTTAAGGGAAAGGGAGTTGCAGAACCTTTTACTAAGAAATGTTTTGATTATGCAAAACAACAAGGTTGGAAAGTTAAACCTTCTGGACCAGGTGCAAGTTATTTGTCAGATGTTTTCTTGAGAGATTTCGGTGATGAATATAAGGACATTATTCAAAAGTAAATGTAAAATAATAATTTAAATAAAATGATTGGTACTTTACAACAAGTGATGTTTGATTTGTGAAATACTAGTCAATCAAGGAAGGATAAAAAGTAAAAGGATTAAAATCAAAAGAGAAATACCAATAAACTATTAAATACAATAAATTTAATAAATTAACAATAATTTTAATAATAACCTCCAGATTGTGGTGGTGGTACATATCCTTGATTTGGAGGAATATAATTTTGATTTGGTACATAACCTTGATTCATTGTTTGTGGAGGAACATATCCTTGATTTGGATATTGATAATATGGTTGTGTAGAAACAGGTTGAGTATATCCAGTTGTTGTTACAGTTGTTACAGAAACACTTCCCATTCCTTCTCTTCTATTTAAATCTTCAACCATTCCTGGAATTAAAATTAAATCTAAAAGTTGTCCTATACCACATAATCCACCGCTATTTATTTATTTGTTAAATTGTTTAGTTATGAAAATAACTTACGTGAATAAATAGATGATACCTAATACTGGTGAATCCAAGTAGAAACGATGTAGACCACACAAGCCTAAACAACAACCTAACCATAAAATATATGCCTATTTATCCGTTGGTTATTTAAAAGGTTATTTAAAAAGTTTTTATCAACAACAATGCATATAAATGAAAAAGAAGGGTTAAGTAGCGGTAGTTGTTGTTTCATAATGATGATGAAAATGGATAGTTGATTAGTTAATAATAATTATTCGTTTTTGAAAAAAACATACAGTTGCAGAATCTCTCATTTTTTTATTATTTTTGAACAATTTCAATTTCAATCCAGATTTTTTTTTAGAGGTGAATTGAGGTCCCTTCCGTTTTGTTTCTAGTTTGCAAAAGGTAAGTGGATAAGGGAGGTTACTTGGTTTTTGTTTTTGTAAAAATAGGGTTGTTAAACATTTGTACCTTTAATACATTGCTGTAATAAATTTTATATAAAAAAAGTTGAATTTTTTGTTATACACTCATTTTCATTGAAATGCAACTTTATTTTCAATGAAATGCAACTTTTTGTAAATAAGAATTCTAAAAACTTCTTTTAATGGAAAAATTGTGGCAAGAAAAAAAATACTTATACAACAATGAAGAGAAATGTGGTAGAGGTCAACAATAATTCCGGGAATGAAAATAACTTACCTTCAATATTTGAATCTATTCTATCTGAAGATACTAACACTCAATTGCAAGGAGTGACCGCACTTAGAAAGTTGGAAATGAATACACCAGTTGATGAAATTTTACAAAGTGACGAAATACTACCTACACTAATTAAGTTTCTATCTTTTGATTCTAATCCAAATTTACAAGTTGAAAGTATTTGGGCAATTGATAATATTGTGGCATTAGGTCAATCACATCACGTACAAACTGTTGTAAATACAGGTGTTGTTCCACTTTTAATTACTAAATTACTAAAATCACCGTCTGAAAATGTAGTTGAAAAATCTATTTGGGCATTAGGTAATATTGCTGGCGATTCTGTACAGTTTAGAGATTTAGTTTTAAATACTGGGGCAATACCACCACTTTTAGAAATCATTGAAAATTCAAAAAATATTTCTATATTAAGACATGCCACTTGGACAATATATATTTTATTTCGTGGCAATCCAAAACCTGCCAAAGAATTAACTAAGGGTACACTTCCCATTTTGGCAAAATTATTATATAGCTATGACGAAAGTGTAGTATGTAACACAGCTCAAGCATTATTTAGCTATTCAAATGGATCTGAGGATAGAATTCAAGACATTATTGATTCTTGTGTTTGTAGAAAATTGTCAGAATTATTAATGTGTCCAAATGATTCTATAGTTGCCCCTGTATTAAGCATTTTTGGAAATATAGCAACTGGTAATGATACACAAACTCAAATTATTATTTATCTTTCTGTTTTATCTTCCTTATTTCTATTAATGTCACACAAAAAGATAAGTATAAGAAAAGAGGCATGTTGGACTATTTCAAATATTTGTGGAGGAAATACGCAACAAATTCAATCAGTTATTGAGGCTAATATAATACCAAAAGTAATTAAAATACTTTCTAATGAAAAGGAAAACCGTAAGGTTAAACAAGAAGCGATTTGGATAATAGGGAATTTATTTGCGAATGGAAGTAAAGCTCAAATTGATTATGTAATTGGTCTAGACTGCATGTCGCCTATTATTGAATTATTAGGTAATAATAAGAATATTAACAACAACACTCTTAGTGTTGTACTTTCAACTATCAAGAAATTATTAGAATTAGGCAGTAGTACTACAAACAATCCATATATTGAATGCATTGAAAGCTGGGATGGATTTGAAAAAGTTAAATTATTTTCTAATCATAATTGCTCTGAAATAACATCTTTGGTTTTTGAAATTTTAAATTATAAGACAAATCAATAGTCAATCTGAATAATTATTATAAATAGTACAAAAAAGAAATAAATGTTTTTTACTGGAAAAATTATTTAATTGGAAAATTAATTAATTGTTAATAAAAATGAGTAATATAATAAAAATAAAAAATAATTTATTAAATTTTAAAACTAACTGATTTTACTTAAATAAATTTAACTAAATTTTTAAAATAAATTAAAATAAATTAAAAATAAATTAAATTTATTCATTGAAAAAAATAATTGTAAATAATTTTATTTTTATACGTTGTTAAATTTTGATTAAAATTATTAATATGTAAGTATTAAATTAATATTATATAATTGTATTATTAAATAGTATATTTAATAAAGTTTAATATTTATAATTATATAATAAAAGAAAAATATTAATAAATAAAAAATATTTTTTGAAAATTTTTATTTTAAATTATTAATTTATCTTTTATTTAAAATAAAATATAAAGAAAAACATTTTTAAAATTAAAAACAAAATTATAAACAAAAATAATTTAATTAAAAAATATAAATATCAATGTATAAAAATACAACCACAAAATTAGAAAAAAAAATTAACAATAATATAATTAATAATAAATATTTTTAATATATATTAATACATAGAAAATTGTCTTAAATTTTATTGGATTGTCATGGAGTTATTTGGATCTGATTTAAATCTTAGTTTGAGCGCTGACAAAATCATATTTTATAAAGGTCTAATGAACATTTTATTTGTTTTACTTCAGCAGATCCTTCAAATTTTCACTGTTTCCTTGTGTTTTAGGGGATGGATTAATACTTAATAGCTTAGCCAACAATGCATGAATGTTAATATTTTCAGCAGCCTCATAAGCTTTTATGCCTCCCTCTTTGAATTGTGGCCCTTTGGCTATGAACATTGCTTGCATTAAAGGAGAAGTATTATCATATCCATGATCACTACTAAGATTAATATTATAATTAAATAAAAACACAACTTACCCTTTTTCTCCCCACCAAGAACTATCATCAATGCCAGAGTACCATTCAACATCACTTACAACCAAAATATCAGGTATTCTACTATTATTCTTATAGTGCAATCGATCTGGCATTTCACTCTTTAAATAAAACGAACAATTAAGTGAAAACATTTGCTTTGCATTTTGTAAATCTTCGTATAACTTTTGAATAGTATTGAACCTTAATCTTTCATCTGCACTTTCAGGTAAAACATACAAATCAACCAAAGTCCCATAAGTATAACTCTTTACAACATCTGATATAACTATTGGACTACTTGTTGTATTCATTTGATAATACCTAGCCAGAATATCTTTTAAATAAATAGTTCTATTCTTAGAAACATTAGCCATTCCATGATCTGACAATACTATAAAATTAACTTTCTCTGTCAAATTAAATCTTTCAACCATACTATACATTTCCCCAACTGCATTATCCACACTCTTTAATCCCTTAATAAAATACTGTCCATCTTCAGTTTGTTTTGCTTCTTCTTCATTCTCTGGAATGCCATGATAATGAGCTTGATCATCCAGCCAAGGTAAATAAAACATCATTAATTTTGGAGCTAATGTATCATTCTTAACATTCAAATCTAAATAGTTTTGTAATTTATCCAAACGTTTTTGTAAAATGTCATCATTTGAATAATTTTCTTCATAAAAAGTAGGATAAAGTCCTTGAATTTTAACATTACTTCCTGGATAATCAAAAGCAGCAGTTCTTACATTTTGTTTCTCACTTGTTATCCACTATTTCACAATTTATAAATTATTATTAATATCCATTACAATAATTAATTAAAACACTTACAATAGGTTCTCCTTGTTCCCACCAAGCACTTTCCTTACTCATTTGTGAAAATACAGCTTTTAATTTTGGATCATAAAATTTATTTGAAGTAATTCCATGACTTTCAACAAACTGTCCAGTAGCGATTGAATAATGATTTGGAAAAGTTTTTGTTGGAAAAACCGGTTTTAATTTCTCAATAAACGTCCCTGAATTTCTGATCTTTAAAATATTCGGTATAAAAGATTTAAATTTATAGAAATAATCATGTCTAAAACCATCTATTGATATTAACAGTACCATTTCCTTTATTTTAGATGTATTATCATTGTTATTCGATTTATATGTAAGGAATAGTATTAACGCTACAACAGAGATAATTATAGGTATAGATAAGATAATAAATAAAACTAATAATTTTATATTTGCTGAAATTAAAAGACTTTTTCTTTTCTTTTTCATTTCTTGTTTTAATGATGTTTCTTCTTCCGATTGTAAATAATAATTAACAGAAGAATTAGATCTACCTTCTTCATTCAATATTATTGTTTCGTCCATACTTCCAGATATTATCTCATTCCCGTTATTGTTACCACTATTACCACCATCAACATCTCCTAACAAGCCTGCCTTTAGCGATCCACTCATTTTTTAGAAACAGAAAAAAGTAGAGATTTGAGATTTTTTAAGTTGAAAATGGAAAGCGGTATTTAATTACAGTTAATAATTCTGTTTATTAATGTTATTGTGTTGTTTATAATTTAATAAATTAATGATTAGTGGAATATTTACAAAATGTTAGTTGGCTCTAATAAAGTTGATGGTTTCGCAAGAAAAGGTTCTCAAAAAATAATTATTATTGTTAATGGTCAATTTAACAATAAAGTCTTGTTTTTCAATTATTATAATTAGAATAGTAGTACTATGTGGTGACATCTTCAAGATGTCACCAACACTACTAACCTATCTAATATCATTCACTTAAATTTTATGCAATCCTACTTGAGAAAATGATTTACTTCTTCTGACAGTATTACCCATCACCCCAAAATATTCATTTCTCTTTCTAATAATTCTTTTTAAGTGACCTAACTTCCAAATACCCATCTTTCTTAAATCTGATTCAGTTGTTTCTTTAATGTCACACATTTTAATAAATCCTGCTTTTTCGAATAGATTTAAATATTCTTCCATACTATTTTCTTTTAAGAAATGTTCTATTGGTAGGTCTACATCAATTTTAGATGATACTTCTAATTTTAATTGAGTTAACAGTTCAAAATAAATTCCAAGTAATTCTTCTTTTGCTTTTTCTTCATTTTGGTTATTGACTTGGTCTATAAATCTTTTCTTTCTTGGGGAACTAATATTAATTTCATATTTTGAGTTACGCTTAAGAAATTCATCGATTAATAATTGGTAATTTAACATTTCGGTTTCACCATTCTTGTTTAATTCTTTTACTTTTTCTATAAATATTAGTGTTTCTTCATTCTTATGCTCTTTAAGATATTCTTCTACTTGTTGTTTGACGTGTGGCATTTCCAACAGTTCTTCGAATGGCCTGCTATGTGTTGGGGTAGAAACGTTGATAGAAGGTAGCTTGCTGGTTGATGATGCGTGCCCAAGTGGAATTGTGATCATAATTTCACTATCTGAGTGTTTCATTAGTGTTGTCATTGTGGAGTTTTTTTTGTTCAGTTACGAATGTGTCAGACTTCATAAAGCAAAAATTTATTTTTGAGCAAGAAATGGCTTCGTTGAGTGTTCTACTGTAAAACGAGGTGAACAGTTACCCAAAATCCAAGCCCTCGGTTATAATTAAAGCTGTGGAAGTTTTCAAGTCTATTTTTTGTGGAGAACTTTTCAAAAGCAAATTATTGTTTAAGGTGCGACCGATTAATTTTTAAAAGGAATGTTTTAAAGTTAGTATTTTAAAGTTATTTTTACGATAAAGAGAAATGCATGCAGCTGTTGCCTCTTCTTTTATTTAGCTGTTTTCCAGTATTGTAAAACCAAGTCCATTTTGAACAGCTGAAGATCAATTATTATTATTTTTGTTTTTAAACTGAAGGCAGTGGTCAGGGACTAGCTGAAAATTATTTTTTATCAATTCAGCAACAAATTCATCAACACATATAGGTTTTAATGGCAAACTTAGAAACGGTAGGTAAGATCCAGTGGTTTCATTTTGTTCGTGTGGTGTTGTCTTAGTTTTGTCAGTAATTGCTTTGGTGGCAGATTCCTCTCTTTTCGTCTCCCTCTTTTCTTTCTTGTTGTCGTAAGAGTCAATTTCTTCTTTCTTTCTACGTTTGTTTTCTCTCATCTTCTTTGCATGTACAACGACAGGTTCTTTGTCACTACTTTTCTTTTTCAACTTCATTAAAAAGAAGTTTTGTCTGAATTCAAGATTGTTGATCTGTTTCCTGAGTCTAACACTTCCTTCTACAACGTTTGTCTGTTTGTTTTTGGGAACGATGAAACCACTATCTTGTGTGTTATTAGTACTGTGACTGTTCATGTTGTTTTTTATTCTTGTTAGCAAAACGAAAAGAGTAAAATAGAACTAAAGCCCTCGTTTTTAGTTTTCAATCTTTCGTGACACCCTCCTGTTGGACTTGGCCATTTTGACGCAATTGCTCAAAGTAGTGGTTAGGATAAAGGGAAATGCTAGATTCGTCGCTTCAACCTTGGATAACTTTCTCGCTTTTTTGGATTACTCCAATAATTTTTGTCAAGATTAGCAAACCTCAGGTTATTTTTCTTAGTAAAAAGTAAATACTGATACAGGATGCGCTCACCAGATTTTGTACTTGATACCGAAGCGTGTAATACCAGCGATTCCAACAAAACCCGTTTTCTTGTAATAGGCATTAAGTGTTTTGACCTTTTTAATTTACAATTAAAAAATTAATTATTTATTTACAATAATAAACATTTCTTATCCTTTCCACCACTCTTTTTATCTTCTTCCCAATCCTTAAATTTTT
This sequence comes from Willaertia magna, assembly GCA_902984215.1. Classification (NCBI taxonomy): domain Eukaryota; phylum Heterolobosea; class Eutetramitea; order Acrasida; family Naegleriidae; genus Willaertia; species Willaertia magna. Next base: position 14,631 of record CADWAF010000213.1, read on the forward strand.
CTGGACTTCTTGCAACCCTAACTGCTGTTTCAAATACTTCCTTAACACCATATTGTGTTTTTGCCGAACATTCTACATATTTATATAATTTCCATTCTCTTCTCTTTTTTTCAGCCTCTTCTTTAGTAACTGGTGCTTGACCTGTTTGCTGTAATTCTCTCAATTTTTTTGGATCTTCTCTCAAGTCAACTTTGGCGCCAACCAATACAGCTGGAACTCCAGGTGCGTAATGTCTAATCTCTTCTAGCCTTTAATAAGTTTTAAAAATATAGTAGACAATGTTATTAAGGGTAGTTGGTTGTTAGAATGGATTGACTCAAGTTAAGAACATACCATTTACTTCCAATATTTTCAAAAGATGATCTTAATACTACTGAAAATACTACTAGAAATATATTTGTATCTGTTGTTTAATAAGTTGCGATTTTTGTTAGGAAAAGATTCATTTGTAAAATTAAAGAAACAAACCTGGATAGGATAAAGGTCTTAATCTGTCATAATCTTCTTGTCCTGCTGTATCCCATAAATCTATAGTACAAACTTCTCTATCCACTATCATATTTGTTGAATAATTATCGAAAACGGTTGGGACTATTAAATAACGAATTTAAACCATCGGAAAAGGTTTTAAAGGCTTTAAGCAAATTTTAAAATCGGATTTTAAATACATACCATAGTCTTCTGGAAATTTATCTTCTACGAAACTAACAAGCAAACATGTTTTACCTATAAAAACGATAAATATTGATTTTTAAGTTTTGTACCTACCTACAGCACCATCCCCAACCACAACACATTTAATAGACATTGACTTTTCCATTGTTATTATTATCTAGTTTTTATATTTAGGTGACGGTTAGTGATTTTGTGTATGAATCCAATTGTTATTTACAATTATTTTTTTTTTAATTTTATTTTTCTTTGACAACTGATCGTGAAGTGAGACTGGGAAGTTGCTAGTAATACTGATTCACGAAGAAGTATGTTCGCTGTACCTTTGTTTGACAAATCCAAATAATTCTTTCACGTAAGGCAGTAAAAAATAAATACAAGTTGTATAAAAACTCTAAAAGGATTGTATGTTAGTATTTCCTTAAATTACATCTCAATATCTAATCCACCATTTTCTAATATTATAAATTTATTCATAAAATCATCGATAAATCCACCCAAACAACAACAAAATAGGCCACAACTTAAAATCATGTAAATTCTACCTTTTAACCATCTTAGAAATAAATCTTTTCCTTTTGCTACAAATCTTACAGTTATCATTTGAGTTTCATTTGTCATTCCAAATTGTAATTTTGTAAATAAATTAGAATAATAATAAGCTTTAATCCAAGGTTCCATTAATCCAAGACAAAATATAGTACTAATTGTTCTCCATAAAAATGTTTTTAATTCTACATCTATTCCTGGAAATGCACTAAATACTTTAAAGTTAGATTTTCCTTTAAATTGTTGTTGAGCTTGGTTTTTTCCATTGTCTTCTTCTCTCCAGAAAATACGCTTGTCAAATTCACTGTAATAAAATATATGCATCATTCCTTTTTAATTGTTAAACAAAAGTTAAATATAATAATTATAACTAATACACACCTGAAAAATACCATAAGCCAAATGTAAAATCATTAATTATATTATTTATAATACATAAAATTGTCACTTTCAAATATGGATCTTCAATATTCATATCTAATTTCCTGCCTGCAATAACCATTTCTCTAACATGTGACTGTTTTATCCGTAATATAAAGAAGGATTCAACAATTCCAAAGGTTAATTTAGAAAGTATCCAAACAAAAAACTCTAAACAACAAGAAGGTCCGATACCAAAATATTTAAATTGTGAAGGATTATAATTGTCATCTTGGTAGTAGATATCTACCATTTCATCTTGTTGTGGTTCATTAGGATTTGTACTTTCATTGTCTTGTTGTGTTAGTTTTGTAGGAATAGGTGGCAGCGATTTATTTTGGTTCATATTTTTTTAGTGATTTGTTATGGATTAACAATTTACAAAATCTTCAATCACTTTCCCAACTTCATTTTCTTTCTCCAACATCATACAGTGAGATGTTTGATCAATTATTTTATACTTGCTGTCCTTTATCAACTTGTGAACTTCTTTCCCTTGCTCAGGAGTGGTAATACCATCTGTTTCTCCAGCAATTACTAAGGTAGGTACAGTGATAGAAGATATTTCTTGGCGGGAAGGCCATTTTAAATTAAGAATTATTGATTGCATCATAAACATTGTATTATTTTTGTTTCTTTCTGCTTCTTCATCAATTAATTTCTCGCTAGTAGAGGAGTGGAATGACAATTTACGAAAAGAATTGGAAAATAGTGGCCTAATCCATTCGAGAGCAAATGAGGGCAAGTACCAGATGAAATTATGTGGTGCT
>CADWAF010000214.1:0-30832 GCA_902984215.1 Willaertia magna
ACCGTGTCCGACATTGTCGAAGCAAACCAAACACCAATCCGAATGCAATTCGTTTAGGTAGTTACAGACACCTTCAAATTGATTAGATCTTCCACCTGCACCATGAATGAAAACTATCAACTTGCTTGCAGGTTGAGTGTTGCTCCATTCGTCTACTGAAATTTTGTGCTTTGTGTCTGTGTTTTCTAAAACGAGGTTGGTTTTATGGTTAAAATCCATCTTTTTTTTCCGTTGCGTTTAAGGGAACTTGTAATCGCTTAATGTTTTGAATTCTTCTCTGTGCAGTTGTTGTTTCAGTTTCACGATTTCATCCAAGTCGTATCTGTTTATTCTATCCTCAGAAGCAAGAGGATCTAGTGTTGTACTGTAGCTTCTTAAAGAGTTTGATACAGTAGAGCTAGTCTCCTCATCCGAATGTTGATAAAAATACATTGTTGGGAGAGTTGGAGAATCAATGTCTGAGGAAATAGAAGAAGGTCTTTTGAGCGATGATGGGGAGTGTTTAAGTATATCAAAAATATATTCAGAATAAACTGATTGTTTAGAGTTGAGAGAGTGTTTCTTTGTCATTGGGGTTTCCTCAGTACTGCTTTGGGCCTCGATATTAGCACTAATATTCAGTTCACTGTCGTTTAATAAAACTTTTAAGGAAGAAACCCGTTTTATGCTCTCAGTACCTGTTATATCTTTATTACTAGCGTTTGGAGAGGTGGAAAGTAAAGGGTATTCTCTTCTCCTACCATAATAGGTTTGAGAGTGAGATGAAATAACTGATACTCGTCTTTCTTCTTGAACTAGAAGTCTTTCCTTGCTTCTGACTGCAATTTCATTTGTTTTAGCAACATTCTTACTAGTTGTACATCCCATGATTTATTTGCTTCCCCATTAGAATTAAGCTTATTTTTTCTTGAGCTGAAATATTTTAATTTACTATTGTTTCTATAAAACCCGATCGCAATTAATAGAAAATTTCATGAATTTATAGTTAATCGTTAATTGGCTGCAAGGTAATTTGGTTATGTTGTTCATCCAATAACTATTCATCAGCAAGATGTTGGTTATTAGCTTCAATTTTTACAATTAAGAGTTTAACGCAGCTATTCATAAAAACAAGCAATTTGTCCTTAAAAAAAATTTGTTAATCGAAAACTATCTTATCGGATGACAGAGCATGCAGAATTTTTTTCAGCATCATATACTGTGATGAAAAGCAACAACAGTAGAAGAATAAGTAATAACTTGTTCAAGAATAACTTTATAAACATAATTGTACAATTGTCATTATTTATTTGCGTTGCTCTTGCTTTTTATTCTGAATTGGTAAACAATAACCCTATTCAAAGCGAAAATGCAGTTTCTTCTTTGCATTCTCCTTCCAACAATCAATTCTTCTTTGTTAATACCCTTCCTATTCCCAAACAACATTCTCTTTTCCAAGATAATATTCTTGAAGAAAAAGACTTTTTAATTCAAACCCTTAACGTAAACAATAGTACTCACGAAAGTGAAGAAGGAGAAAACTTAGAATGGTGGGAATATGTACTTTATTCAATTATATGTAGTATTTTAATCTTAGGAGCTGGATTAATGTCTGGGTTTACCCTTGGTTTACTTTCGATTGATACAATGTCTTTAGAAATTTTAAAAACTACAGGAACTGATAAGGAAAAGATGTATGCTAATAGATTGTCTCCTATTCTAAAAAGACATCATTTACTTTTAGTTACATTATTGTTATGGAATGCTGTATGTGTAGAAGCTTTACCTCTTTTCCTAGATAAAATTGTTCCAGAGTGGGTTGCAATTTTGTTAGGTGTTACTGCAATTTTGATGTTTGGTGAGATCATTCCTCAGGCTGTAATTAGTAGATACGGAATTGCTATTGGTGGTACTTTATTTTGGTTTGTTTGGATTTTAATTTTCTGTGCCTTTATTATTGCTTGGCCAATTAGTAAATTATTAGATTTTATTTTAGGTGCAGAACATGGTACATTATATCAAAGAACAGAATTGAAAGAATTAGTTAATATTCACTACAAATCACATGATTCTAGATATCATTTAAGTGAAGAAGAGGCAAAGATTTTGGGAGGTGCTCTTGATTTTTCTAAAATGTCTGTAGGTCAAATTATGACCAAAGTTGACAAGGTTTATATGTTAGACGTTAACAGTAAATTAGATGTTGATACAATGACAGCTATTTGGCAGGCTGGACACTCTCGTATTCCTGTCTTCAAAGGCACAAAAGACAATATTGTTGGAATGCTTTATGTCAAGGATTTAATTTTAATCAATCCAGATGAAGTTATCCCAATATCAACAATATTGACATTCTATGGAAGAGAAGTATTAAAGGTTTTCCCTGATACACTTTGTGATGAAATGTTAAGAATATTTAAAACTGGTAGAACCCATATAGCCATTGTTCATGAAGTTAAAGAACCTGAAAGTGGTGGTGATCCTTATTATTCAGTTTCTGGTATTGTAACATTAGAAGATATTATCGAAGAAATTATTAAGGATGAAATCGTAGATGAAACAGATACTTTTGTTGATAACACTGGAAAGTCAATTGTTCCAAGAAATGCAAATGCTTCTAGTATACTTTTAAAATTAGAAAGAACTCATAGATTAACTCCAAAACAAGTTATTGCTGTCTCAAGTTATCTATTAAAAAGTATTTCTTGTTTACGTTTATTATCCGAAGATTTTATACATAAATTATTAGGTAAATGTCCAGTTATTGATATTAAAAAACCTGGAGATCATGAACCAGACATTCTTTTATACGAAAAAGGTAAAGAATCAGATTTCTTTACTTTAGTATTAAGTGGTAAATTGGAAGTTGTATTTGGAGAAGAGAAATTTACGTCAGAAATAACTGCTTGGGGATTTGTTGGTGAAAAGGCATTAACAAAGCAAAATTATATTCCAGATTTTGATGTTAGCGTTGTCAGAGATACCTCAATTGTAAAGATTTCAAGAAAAGATTTTATTGAAGTTTTAGCACAGTTATCTCATCAAGAAGAGTCTTTCTTTTTACCAAAAGAAATGGAATGGTTGGAACCAGTATTAACAAATATGAAAAGAAATATGACAAAAGAGAATTCAAACATTAAAATGATTAATGTTTCTAGAAATGATTCTATTGGTACACTCCAAAATATAACTATCAGTACTCCAGTTGATTCTTTCTCTAAGGAAAGAGGTGGAAGTACCTTAATGTCAAGTCCAACGATGTTTAATTCAGGTGCAAAGTTACAAGATATTATAGAACATGAAAAGATTGGAGGGGAAGAATTACGTCCAATGCAAAAGAAACCTTCACTTGGAGGTTTAATTACACCAAAGACTGAAGAAAAGGAAAGTTCTATTGTAGAAATTGAATTGGAAGAAAATGAAAGTAAAAAGAAACAAAAGAAAATTGAAAGGAAAGAAATGAAAACCAATCTGTTGCAAGAACATGAAGAAATTGGTGATGATCTTGTCTAGACCTGTAATAAACTAATTTCAATTATCACAAGAAAATGATGTTTGCTGAAATTATACAACCTCTAGCAGTAAATCTCTCATTGAAAGGCACCTTTTCACTTTTTATCACAATTTCGACCATTTTAATCCTCAGGCATGCCTTTATTTGGAAGATTTTCACAAAAATTACAACTTCCACCTAAGGTACACTATTTCTAAGAGGTATTACAAGGAACCTAATGTTACCAAGTGTAGTAACGTCAACAAAAAGCACATACCCCATTTACTTTTTATTTCAACATTGAAATAAAGGTTTTCTATTTATAAGGTCTGAACTATATACCCCTACTATCTGACACCGTGAAGTATCTAAAACAAACAGAACAGTAGGCCCAAAATTGTAAACGAGGAAGAAACAGAAAATAAAATAGCAACACATGAGCTTATCATTCATTGACGAGACAAAGAAGACTAAACAAAAACAAACTCAGAACAAACTAATTGCTCAAATAACAAAGAATCAAAAGAAGAGAAGATTAAGAAAGCAACTTCATAATACAGGACTATTAAATAATTATTTTGAATGGGAAAAACATGAACCAGTTGCCGTTTTAAAATATAAGATCAACCACAAGTATAATTATGCGTGGATAAGCGGAGAAACAGTTGGTTGTGTTGCACCACAAAACAAAGAAAACAATAAGAATTGTACACGCGTTCGGCCTCCACTTGTGTTAGTAAGTGATTATTTTGGTTTAAAGTTGGACGTTGAAGATTTTATTGCCTCGTACAATCTCCAAATGAAATTGTCACAACAGACTTTGTCCTCAACAACACAACAACCTCACTGCCAACTCTAACACTTTGTAACAATAACACTTTATTTATTCACCCAATGTTATTTATTCTTATCTGTCTTTTAAACTACACCACAATTGTATAACTTTCCTGTCTTAAAAATACACCAAACAAACGTTTATTAGAAACAAACTTTCTTTTTCTTTATGGCTTACTCTCCTTATCAGATAATGAAATGAATTCAAATTTAAAAATAAAAAAAAAAATGATCGTAGCCCCATTTTTAAAATCAAAACCTTTACTTTGTAGAGATTTGACTACCTCCTACGTTCAGTTAAGAAGAAATTATTTCTCACCTACACATAACTATGGAGGACAAGTTAGTGAAGATGAAGAAATTGAATTAAATTATACTAAAAATGATAATCATAGTTTAGAAGATATAGAACAAGGTAATGATACACAATTTTCCGATAGTACCTCTCCTCTATGGTATCGTGTACTAACGCAAGTTAAGATAGATATTGATACAATTAAGAAATTTAGTAAGTATTAGTTATGAATTAAATATATTCAATAAAATAATTAGTGGAACAATTAACATCTATGCATAAACAACATTGTACATTTACTGTTAAGAAAACATCTAATTTTTCTGAAGAAGAACGTGAGATTGAAATATTAACAGAAGATATTAAACGATTATTTACAAGATGTAAACAATATGTTGAAAGAATAGAATTAACTGATAAACCGACAAGTCAAGAAGATGTTATTAAAAAGAATTTAAAAATGTCACTTGTTACAGAATTAAATGATTTATCAAAAAGATTTAGAGAACAACAACAAGATTATTTACAAAGACTTAAAAGTTTAAAACAAAGAAAACAAAATGTAATGGTTTATAAATCTGAAGAAATTAATCATTCAAATTTAGAAGAAGAATTAACTGAAGAAGAACAAGAAAGAATTAATATGTTAGAACAAAAACAATTTGATCCTGGCTTTACAGATGAACAAATTCAATTATTAATTCAAAATGAAATTGAAAATATTAGAAGAGATAAAGAAATTAGAGAGATTTTAGCTTCAATTGTTGAATTAAATCAATTATTTAAAGAATTAAATCAATTGGTTATTGAACAAGGTACTTTAATTGATAGAATTGATCATAACATTGAACAAACTCATGTTTTTGTACAAAAAGGTAATAAGGAATTATTACAAGGAGAGAAATATCAGAAATGTGGAACGATGGGTATTATTATTGTTATTTTATTAGTTGCTGTTTTATTAGTTATTGTTGCAATTATTCTAAAAGTAGTCATTTCATTAGCTATTCCATTTTAAATAAATTATTTACAATTATTATTATTTATTAATGATTTGAACATGAAAACGAATGGTATTATCTGTTGTATGTTGTTTTTTGAATAACATTAAAAGCTTATTGAAATAGATGGTAAAGAAAAAGTGGATGGGAATACAAAAGAAACAGATTAATACTCCAAATATAACTGACCATATGATATAATTATAATGATATGTTAAAATAGTGTAGTAATGATCATTGAGGCAGGCAAAGTTATTTGTTGTGATTGGATGTTGTTGATTGGTTAAATCATCTTGTAAAAACCAAAACAAATGTTGATATTCCACAATTGTTTTACAATGAGGTATTTCACTGTAACCATTCACAAACTTTGTAATACTACTTTCTGCTGTGCTATTTATCAATACAGGAAAGTAATTACAACACTTTGTTAATTGTCTATTCATTGAGAAAATTGGGGCACTTAAAATACCTAAAAACACTAGAAAGTAGAGACATAAGGCAATTAACAAAATAACAGTGTGTTTTACGATTCTTCTACTTCTCTCTCCTAGAGCTGCTGGATTCTTTCGTTTTCTATAAACAAAACACCAAATACATCCAGTGAAACAACAACCAACTAAGGTAAGTCCAACGAAACTGGAATATAAATAAATTCCAGGAAAGAAATCATTTTGCACTTGTTGTTCATAAGTTAACAATTCTTCTTGCTTTACAGAAAGTATAGAAATGTATAAAGTTATAGAGCTAGTCAATTGTGTTTTCTTTTTCACCAACAAGGTTTTATCTGTTTCATTAAATTCCTCAGCAGTAACATTTAATCTAAAAATCACTTGATTAAATACCTCTTCACTATCATAACTATTCATCTTTCGTTGTAATGTTATGGGTATTTCAGTAACATTCTTGTTGTTATTGTTACTATCCACCAACTGTAAAGTAAATGGAACAACACTTGTTTCTTCCTGTAAATTATAAATAATTTCAATAAAAAAAGGAGGTTTCCCAATATTTAAAATCTCATTCGTTGCACTACCGTTATTCGTAAAGAATTGAATAATTGAGGTACCGTCCCTAGAAAGGGAATTATGGCTGACTGACTCATTATTAATGTTTGCTTTTGCTTTATATACAAGTAAAAGTATGAGAGTAAAGTTTGCTATTAGTAAAAATAGTCTAGTCGTTATCTTCATATTTCTTTTCATTGTTAATGTGTTCAGTATTATAAATGGTTTCAATAAACAACAATAATTAAATTAGATAGGCTTTGATATCTAATGTACAAAAAAGAGAATGACAAGAGACAAGTAATGTAACAAATAAATTATTTATTTAAATCTTTTTTCATTTGAGATAAACTTTCACTTCTCTTTCTAGTTAAAACCTTTACCATTTCTTGACTTTTAATAAATTCTTCTTTTTCTTTAATTTCTTTACGTTGTTGATAATTATATAATTTACTTCTAAAAAAGGATAATGCTTTTTCTAACATGTGTAAATCACATTGTAAAAATTCTAAAACATTTTCATCACTAGCTAAATTTGGATCAGTTGTAATAACATTTAAAAAATTTAATAAATATTTCTTTCTTTCTTCAATTACCTCTTTTGATAATTTATCATTCCAAAACCATCCCATTTTAGGTAATTCTAATAAAACATCTAAATTTAAATTTGGATATTTTTCTAATAATTTATTTTTTAAAGTTATAAATTCATTAAATCTTCTAAAAAGATAATGAACTTCTTGGGTATTAGAATTTACCAATTTAATTTCATAAACTGTAAATTTATTGTCAAATAAAATGCTTTGATTTTCTTCTTCTTCTTCTCTAGTTTCTGTTCCGATAATCGTTGGTGTGAATTTTGGCATTAAAATTGGTTGTTGATTTTCGTCAAGATTATCACTAGATGGTAAATTATTAATGGTATCAACGGTTGGGCTAGTGGATGGATAGATTGGTGCTTGATAATGCAAAGGGTGGTCACCTGATTCTAGGTCTGTATAGTCTTGACCTGTGCTTGTTGACATTTTGATTTTTTTTTTAATTTTTTATTTTTGGAAGTTTTTAATTTTTAAAAAATTGTTTTTGACACTGACCTTTTTCATTTGGTGGAGCGACCCGTTTATTGTTCAACAAAATTATAATTGGAGGAAAGTTTGCATAAGAGATACTGGTGATGTTACCCTGTGTTAGTTTGAAGCCTATGAAAAATTCTTCTAATTTTTTGTAGTTTTATCTCCAATTAACTTCACTTTGTAATTCCTAGAATAAAAAACAAAAACACTTTGTCGCCTTCCGTGGGGCTCGAACCCACGACGTGAACTTCCTTTATGTATATTTGGCTTGTTTTTACTTTTAAATATTTTATAATTCTTCTATTGTTTATTACATTTATTTTGAGTTGACTAAATTAAAAAATCTTTAATATTAAATAATTCTATTAAGTCTACTTTAATTAATTTAAATATTTTATAGTATTCATTAATTATATAATTTTTAAATACTGAAATTAAAATATTGTTAAAAAAATTATATAAATTTTTCTACTAAAAACTCAAAGATAAATCAATATAAATTAAATAACATCTATTAAAAAATTCATTTTATAAATCTTTTAGAATGTGTGTAAATTATTTTTTTTTTATTTTATCTTTATTATCTATATTTAGTAATTTATAAGTTTGATATTATTAATTATAAATAAAAATTATTAAATTTTAAACAAAAATTAATTAATTTTATTAATACAAATATTAAATATTTATTTCTAGTTAATTATTTAAATATTTTAAATAAAATTTAAATAAAAAAACTCAATTACAAAACTAATTTATATCTTTTATATTCTTTCTCAATTTTTTAAATAAAAATAATAAAAAAATACTAATGGAGACATTGATAAAGAATTAGGTTTGAATGATTAAATTGAATTTAAATATTATTTTTATATTTGTATAAAAGTTTATTTTAATAAAAAAATTTACTTTTTTTTTAATTTACATTTAATAATATTCATAAAATAATATTATTATTTTTTTAAAAATATTATAAAAATTTTAAATAAAAGAATTATAAAATTTATATTGAAATTTTATTTTATAATTTAAAAATTTTTATTTTATAATTTAAATTATATTTATAAATTTACTAATAAAATTAATTTTTATTATTTTATAATTATTAATATTAAATAATAAAAATTAATTAAATAACTATTCTAATAACAATTTGTACACAAAATATTAGAGTATTTATAAAGTAGAAAAAATTTGCTATATAATGAATTGTTAAAGATTATATTAATGATAAAATATCTTTTATTTAATAGTTAAAATACTAAGTTTTTATCAAAAAGTTTTCTAAAAGTTCAAAAAATACAATTTAAATGAAGTTCACGCAAAAACAAGGTGTTTTGCTATATGGTCGAGCCTCCCTAGCTCAGTCGGTAGAGCGTTGGGCTCGAGCCCCATGGAAGGCGAAAAGTATTTTTTGTTTTTTATTTCAGGAATTGCCAAGGTGAAGTTAATTGGAGATAAATTAGAAGAATCAAAAACAACAAAAAATGTCGGAAAACAAAGACAGTGAAGAAAGGAAACTAAAAGAAAAAGAAGTTACAGGTACGAAATATTTAACAATCACAATTTTAAATCATTCTTTTTAAAAAAGACTCTTTACCATTCCACAAAGAATTAGGAGAAGTTGTAGTTACATTAGTTAGTATATTTAAACATTACACTATTCCAGGACGTTCCGATCAAGTCAGAGCTTTAGAAGAAATAAATTTACATGACGAATCTGAATTTTATGGAATTCGTCGAGGAGAATTTGTTATGATTAGAGGACCTTCTGGTAAGTATAACTTTTACAATTTTCATTAAAATTCTTGTTGTGTCACTTTTAGGTGGTGGTAAAACTACAAGTAAGTATATACTTGGCGATTTATGAAAATAATCTTTTTCTTTATTATAATTTTAAAGTGTTAAATATTATTGGAACTATTGATAAACCTTCTGGAGGAACTTTAGAGATTTTAGGAGAACCAATTACATCAAAATCTTCTGATAATTATTTAGCTGATTTGAGATTAAGAAAAATTGGATTTGTATTTCAAACTTTTAATTTAATCGCTACAATGAGTGGTAAGTTGACTAAACTATTTGAATATTAATTATTTAAATGTAATAGCGTTTGAAAATGTTGAATTACCAATGACTTTATTGGGTAAATTAGATAGAAAGGAAAGAAGGAAAAGAGCTAAAGAATTATTGAAATTGGTTGGTTTGGAAGATCGTATGAATCACCTTCCTAGTGAATTATCTGGAGGTGAACAACAAAGAGTTACTATTGCTAGAGCTTTAGCTAATGAACCTGGTATGTTGAGTTCATTAACTTACTTTTAATTTATTTTAAATTAATATTTAGAAATTTTATTATTGGATGAACCTACTGGTGATTTAGATACTAAAAACACAGTAGAAGTAATGGATTTATTATTAAGAATAAATTTAAATAGAAAATGTACAATGATTATGGTTACCCATAATCCTGACATTGAATGTTATGCAGATAGAATTTTATATGTTAGTGATGGTAGATTTGTAGAACAAGCACTAAACGAAATTCAAATTCCTTTAATTTATGAAAATTACAGTCACTATTTAAAGAGTAAATAAGATGTGAGGTATTGACATTTTTGTAAAATATTTATTGTAAAGTTTATTTATTAAATTGAACTATTTTATTTCTAATTACAGATATTCTAACTCTTTGTTTTGTAATTTGTATCTGCGATACTTATCCATAGCTAGACCGTTCTTAATACTTAAGAATAAACTATCAAATAGATCCAGTTGACCGACCCCCTTATTTATCATTATTAAAGTGCTGTCTGAATTACCACTTATATTAAGTGGATGCTTAGATTCCTCACCCTTTAAATAGGTGGAAATAATTTCGTCTTGTTTTTGTATTCTTTCATGGGATTTCATAGATCTATACTCTAGTACATCCTCAATGAATAATAAATTTTCTTCAGACTGTTCAATCCTCAGGAATTGTTTGAATTTTTCTCTTTCTTCCTTATCCATTAGTAATCTATCAAACTCATTTGTTGGATCTAAAAGAGAATCTGATTTCTTAAGGGTGGAAAAGAGTATTGGCGATGAACTTCTAGCAACAACAACGTAGGCTACACAATCCTCTTCATCATGAACAATTTTAGTTTTCACAATATAAATATCAAAATCTAACAGTTTTCTAAATTTTGTAGAGGCCTTCATGTGATGGCTAGAACCTGTCATAAGCGATAATAATACTTGTTCTAGAGTATCATCACCAGTAATTTTCTCCTCTAATTCAGGGAAAACCCTAACCAGTTCTACACCCTGTGAACCTTGAATATCAACAGGTAAATAACTGAAATTTTCAAAGAAAGCAGCATTAGCGTGCACTATTTTGCCATTAGGTAAAACTGTTAAGACAACATCCTTAATAGAATTCATAATGGAAGAGGTTCTTTCCTCAACAATAGAAATTCTTCTCAATAATTCTTGTAAATAGGTTCTTTTTTCTGCGTCTCTTTCAAATAATAAATCTATCTTTGTTAACATCTCGTTAATATCCACTTGCATTCTATCCAATTCATCTTCAGGAGAAAATAGTTTTGATTTAATATTAATTCTTAAACTTGTTTCATTCGCATTTGTAATTTCTTGTATCCTAGAGGTCAACCTTAATATTCTACCTAAAACATTTATCTCAATAAATCCAATAATTACAACACTAGCAAACACACAAACCCCCAATAGTAAAAATATAGCTATTAAAAGAGATTGTAATCCCAAATAATACACAGTTCTAGAGATATCAATTCTTACTATCATTAAGGGTTGATTAAAAATATCATTTACCAATTGAAGAGCATAAATCCTAGGAGAATCAATGATAGCACCATTTGCCTTCCAACATTGACGTTGTTTGATAGAAGCATCATTGGATAATATTCCATAATGAAATACGTTATTATTTAACCAATCTGCATCAATTATAGAAACAATCGTTCCAGAAATATCTTTCACATCACTTGAAAAATCCTTACTAACTAAATCGTTTGTATCTGAAAGTAAATGTAGAGAAGTACATAATTGAGCACTATTTGCAACAGAGTTGACTGAATTATTTGTATAGTAACGTGCAAATAATAAAAAACCAGATATTGGAGAGTTGTCTGTCCAATCAGACACTATTAAAGGAGCTGTGCTTGCCATTAATAAATTATCATTTTCATCAACTAGCCAACCTCCTTTTCTTTCAGTAAGGTTATGAATAAAGAGTGGATGATCGATAGGAATAGTTTGAAATACACTAGGGATAGATTCACGAGCTTTTGAAATGGTTTTTGTATTAGAATTAAAAGATCTGGGTATGGCAAGGGAACCATTAGTGAAATAATAAACAATAAAATTAACATCCGAGCTGGTCATTATTGTCACTGGAAAGTTACTATCCATGTAAGCATCTATCTTTTCTTGAGTAGTATTTCCTACTGATAAGTTTGCCACTAAGTAGAAACTTTCATCCCAGATGCTGAAAGGGATCAAATTCTTTAGTACAAAAAGGTTAACAATCAACAGTTTCCCGTTATATTATATGTTAATCAACTTAAATTATATAATTCCTGTGAGATTACTTACCCTTAAATTGTTATTCAAATCATCATAAAGACTTTTCATCATTCTTCTTGCAGCATTGCTGACATCTTCTCTTTCAAGCTTTCCGAAGCTAACTGGTAGGATAACACCTACAATAGCTGCAAAACCTAAAATCATACATGAGAATAGAATAATTAAAGTAAAAGTTGTTGAGGTTCTTAAACTTTTAAAACAAGAACAATTAAAACTCTGTTTCTTCTCTTCCGTTTCTTTCACTGGCTCATCACTGGGCAGTATATTATTTTTATTTCCTCCTATTATATTCTTTTCTTTTAAAACGGAATCAATTCTTTGAACAAAGCGATCTTTATTTACATTATTCATTTCTATGCTCTTTTCAGAGCTTTTGTTATTAGTGAACTGTTGATCCATTCTCTCAAAACCTTTCAGTGCGTTTTTCTTTTATGAAACTTGGTGTCAGCTGTTACTAGCCAACGCCCCTAAAAATGGGAGAAATTTCAAACTACTTGGTCAATTTACAATTTTATTTTGTCCTTGTTGTTGGTTCATCTAAGGAAAATGATTAATTCGAAGAGCTAATTGTTTCTGAGGCGCACAAATAATTCCATGCTTTTCTAACATTTTGAATTCTGATCCTCCATATCTTTTAAATTGTTTAAATTGATTTAAAGTGTTTTCAATAAAGTTGTAGGGAGAAACATTAAAATCATGTCTTACTACAGCTTTTTCTGCAAATATAGTTTTAATTTCATATACTTCGAATGCTGTCACGCAAAAGTCTATGTCTTCAAATGAGGCATTAGGGAAGGAATTATCAAATTGTAGTTTATCCAATAGCTCACTAGAAAATGATAGATTGCAAGTTGGGCCATAAACTAATGTGTTTAGCTGTTTGAATTTCCTTCCATTAAGAGTTCCCAAGTAGTTGTGATACATATCAACGTAAGTATTCCCTAAAGAAACGGTCAACCCTGATGCTATTGATGGTTTGTTGTTTGAATTCATAAAGAGGTGTTCTTCAACCCACTCCTTGCCAGGAACACAATCTAAATCAGTAAAGCAAATACACTTAATGTCGGTTTCTCCCTTAATAATCTTTGCCTCTCTAATTCCAATGTTTCTAGCTGATGTAGGTCCATTATTTTCTTTGCAATCAATTAAATATAAGTCAAATTCAAATTCAGATAAACCAATATTAGGAAGAGAAAAAGATTTTGATCCATCATTAACAACAATAACGGCCTTTGGAACTTGCAAGTTTGATTTGACAAACAGCCTAGCAATCTTCTTAACCATTGTAAATGTTTTTCTTTTGAAATAAGGACAGGAATGATTACAACTACTGGCACTGAATTTTTTGTATTTCCCCCCTTCAAAATTAACTTTTCATAATTAATTTCTGGATTAGCTGCCTTAATTGTTGTTTCTCTTTTAATCTGTCCCCAACAATAACCTAATATTGCCACCATTCCAAAATACATTAAGCAGAGTTTATCAAACCAGTGTATTTGTAGTTTACAAATAAACTTAAACAAATCTTGGACACTCTGAAATAATTGGTTGATTGATTTGATACTAGTTTTTAAAACTGCTGTCATTTTAATTCTTATTTTCAAACGGGTCAACCAAGACAAAAATATTTTATATGACATTACGTACCTTTTAGAATTCTAAATTGATATAACTGTGAAAAATCAAATTAGTTTATTTCACAAGTAAAGTCAAATCACATTCAAAGTTTTGATGTACGATTTGTATTCTCTTCGTTATTTGGTTTCCTTTTTGTAAACTTTTCCACACCTTTTTGAAATTCTTCACTTTGTAATGATTTCATTCCAAATAAATATTCATTTTGTAAATGTTCATTTAAATTATTATAAATATATTTCAATGTAGATAATCTATCGTTTCTCATACAATCTTGTGGGAATTGTGCCAATTGATTTGCTAGTTCAATGGCTTTTTGAAGAACATTTTCATCTGATTTAATTAATCTATTTACAAACCCAATTGAAAATGCTTCTTCACCACTAATTTCTCTTCCTGTTAAGATTAAATCCATCGCTCTAGACAATCCTATCAACGCAGGTAAACGTATGGTTCCACCATCAATCTTTACAATAATGTTTATTGTAAAAAAAAGAAAAAACAAATTGACTTACCAATGGAACGCCAAATCTTCTACAAAAGATTCCAAACTTTGAATCTTCTTTACATACACGTAAATCACAAAAACAGGCAAGTTCCATCCCACCAGCAACTGCATATCCACTACCAATGGCAGCAATTACAGGTTTTGATAATTCCAATCTAGTTGGGCCCATTGGACCAATATTCGTTTCACTTGGTGGTTCAACTAAGTTTAAAGCACCTTTAGAAATGTTTTTAAGATCGGCTCCAGAGCAAAATGTATTCTCTCCTCCGTAAAGAATAGCAACAGAATAATCATTATTCTTTTCAAAGTCAACTGTGAATGCGTTATATAATTCATCTGCCGTTTCTTTATCCACTGCGTTTTTAACATGTTCTCTGTTTAATTGGATAACTAAAACCTTTGGATTTGCTTCATAAACTAAAATATTTTTATAGATTTGGTTGGATGACATTTGTTTTGTTTCTTTTAAAGTTTGATCCGCTGTGCCGTTAAGCAAAGTACCACGATAAAATTTGTTTAGATGAGTAAATGTGTTAATTTTTAATAGTTGACAAGTAATAGTGGAACGTTTGTGACTAATCTTTAAGCAGCTGATAAAAGGAATTTTATTGAACTTTGATAAAGTGTAATTGTTTGTAATTCCTTTAATTGCTTTCATTATTTTTTAAATAAAAATTAAGTCCATTCGAATCAAAAATTGAAAACAATTTTCATTTCTTTCTTTGACTCTGTTTTCACTTTTATTGCAGTCATTAACGTTCTTTTTGGTACCATTCGACATCTGCTTTCTCTCTTTATGAGCACTGTAAAGCCTAAAGACATTACAAGGACTTCGCATTATTTCCTTTTGACAAAACAAAAAAAATTGTGTCTGAAAGCTTTCTTTAATTTTAGGAACCGACTTTAAGAAAGCATTGTTATTGATTCTTTACCGATTATATATACCTAGTTTTAAAACATTGTGTTTTGTGAATGAATCAACAAAACGAAGGATTTCAAACTATTAATAACAATAATAGTTTTATAAGAGAAGACTCTTTTACTTCAACAAGTACAGCTTCAAGTGGAAATAGTTCTCCGAAAATATCTACTAGAAAGAAATGGTTCTATGTTATTGAGTATTTAGTATTAGGATTATTGTTTGTTTACGGAATAAGAGCAGGTTTCTTTACCTTACTAAACAGAAACATGTTCCAAAGTGGAGCAACAAATACTCTATGTTCACAAGCAACACCAGAAAGTGTTAGAGCTAAATTACAAAGGCTTGGACATTTAAAGATTGAAACTGATATTGTTATTAAAGAACCTTTAAAACCATTCAAAGATAAGGATATGAAAACTCTTACTGAAAAACATCATATTTGCGAATATCCAAGTGATTTTCAATTTTCTAAAGTTATTTGGTTCTTTACTGACGGTCTACCAGTAAAATACAGTAAAAAGACTTTTGACCATTACAGAGAACATATGGTATTATATCCTATAGATGTTCCTGGACCAAAATATTCTCATGCAATTTATACTTCTTATATGACTGGACAGTTACCTACAAATTATCAAGGAAAGGCTATAGAGGGAGATTCATTGGTAAAATCAATTCAAAGAAGTCCTGATATGGGTCCTTTGACATATGTTGGACCTGAATGGAGTTTTTTAGCAATTCATGGTAGTAAGAATTATGATACTTTATTTAAAAGAATTCATATTAGAGAAGAACCTTTGGATCAACCTCATGACCAAGCTTATAGATTTTTTTATAAAGATGATGAAGCAAAGAAATATTATAATGATTTATTGGATACCTTAAAGAAAGAAGGTGGTTCATTATTTGCTCACTCTGCAATTTTTGATCATATTAATCACGGTATATTTAGAAGTGATCCTACTAATACTAATTATTTGAATTATTTATCTGACAGAATTGCTGCTGACCTTAACACTTTAAAAGATTGGATCGATGAAAACCCTGATTACTTATTAATTCTTTCTTCAGACCATGGTTGTGATGATGTGACAAATGGGTATGTTTTGCACGGCCACTCTAAAAATGGTAATGAAGGTTATGTAATGTTATATAATCCTAAGTTAAAACCTTATGAACAAAGACTTGACATTGTTGATGTATGTCCTACTGTTGCTAAATACCTAAAAGGTGTTGATATCCCAGCTGACAATATTGGTGTTACCAGAACTTTTTATGGTGATGATAAAGAAGGTTTAAAGTATAGTACTTACATTTTAAAAGAAAATTTAGTACAATTAACTGATACAACCAAGAGAAGAGGAGCAGATTTATTAAGAACTTTAGGTTCTATTTACAATTTATTGGCAATGGAGGCTGAAGATGCTTCTTTTTCAGAAAAATTTAATGGTGTTTATGAATTTAGTCTTGAATTATTTAAACTTGCTACAGACTTTAAGCAAAAACTTTATCAACTTTTGGATAAACCAGTTTTTTGGGTTATATTTTACGGTGCTATTGCTCTATTACTGGCTGTTATATTATTATATAGATTTTACTTCCACGCTATTCATTTACTTTCAGAAAAATACTTTACAAAAGCTATTTATTTACTTTTATTATTAATTCCACTTTACTTTGGAGCTTACATTAACGTTCTATTTTGTTGGGATACATGGAAAGGTGTAATTCGTAGTGGTTCTCCTTTCTTCGTATCTCAAGGTTACTTGGCAATTATATTATTCTTTGCTTTATATCAATGTGCACTTTTATTTACTGAAAAGAAACAAGATCGTGAAGCATTTTCTACAATTGGTTGGAAATTGTTTATTTTCTTAGTTATTGACATGACATTCTTTATGTTATACAATTTATTAAGAAGACAATGGAAATGGGGAATGGATAATATGGCAACCATACCATTCCAATATTTTACTTTGATATATTTTGTTTGTGAATTTTCTGGATACAACTTATTTAGTAATATTTTAGGAGGTTTACTATTCGTTGTAAAGAAGATTTTGAGATCCCCAACTACACCTTCTAAGGGAGGTAATAATAATTTATTCCATTTCTTGTGTTGTGTTGCAATGATGATTGTATTATTTTTATTTGAATTTACGAGTGTCAGAGAAACTGCTGACCAGCTTGAAAAGGCTAAATATATTCATTATTACACAATTGCAGGATTCCATATTTACTTTTTGATATTCATTATTATGTTATTTGTTTACAGCTGCTTCGTCATACTTTTTAATCCAAAGAGATTGGACAGACTCGTAATACCTGCACTGTTGTATGCTTTTGCATTAATGAGAGATACACCACATGGCAGAGTTGTAACTTTGATTCAAAACATTCAATATTATTACTTTATGGTTCCTGCTTTCTATTTAATTAATAATTTATGTGCTAGAGTAAAGAGACAAGACAAAGGGTTCAATAACTCTACTAATTCTCCACAATTTGAGGAAGAAGAGACTAAGTTACATTACTTTGATGTATTACAATTATCTATTGTAATGTTCTTTATTAACCATTTTATGTATGGATTCCACATTGGTAAAGAAGAAAGACTGGATGTTGATGCTCATCCAATGGCTGGTGCTATAGGTATGAAATCCCATCAACAACATCCTAATTTCAATGCATTCCAAATGGGTTATGAAAAATGGCATATGTGTTTAATGTTTACTTTATATTTCTGGTCAATTGTGCACAAAGAAAGAGGAGGTCCAAAGGTTGACAAAGAAACTAAAGACGCTGACCGATATTATATTACAGATATTATTTTGAGTAACTATTTACTTTTACTTATTAATGCACACGTATTTTTAAATCTAATGTTGTGCTTTATTAGTATGGATCATGGTTTCCAAGAAACTGTTGTTTATTTAATTGTCATTTCAGTTTGTGGATCATTATTCTCAGTATTTAACATGATTACAAGATATTCAGTTTATGTTATTGAATGGATTTTAGGTAAACTACCAACTAAATCACCTCTAAAGAGATTTATTCAAAGTGTATTTTTAAGTGAGAACGCCAATGACCAAGATGTAATTACAAAGAAAAGTGTTCAACACATTGTTTAATAACTTTCATAAATAATAAATACACAAACCTTAATTGCATTGTTAGTAACTTATCTTTCGCCAGTACGTTTCTAGTTTATCGTTCCAAGTCCTTTTCGTAAACTCAGATCGGCAATATCCAACAGCTAATGACAAGTGATAGCTGGCAACAACAATTTCACAAAAAAACAAAACATAGAACAATAAAAAAATGTCAATAGAAGATGCGTTCAGAACTAATAATTTCACAGTGTACCTACTCAGCATCGTATTTAGTTCATGTGTATTAGTAGTATTTGTTTTTCTCTATATTCTATTTCTCTTTCTTAGATTGTTTTTACAAAAAAAAGTTGAAAGAAAGATTCGGATGGAAGAAGAACAAAGTAAAACAAAAGAAAAGAAGATTGAGGGAGTAGATATGTCAAATATTCAAGTAGGAGCAATACAAACTATTTTAGAATTTGATCCTTTCCATTTTGATGAACCAAGTGAAGAATTCACTTGTGGAGATTGGTCATCAAAAAGTTTCAAATGTTGGATAGGAATGGAAATTATCTATTTCTTTGAAAATTTATTTTTCCTTTTTATATTTTATGCAATTATCACTTATATTTCATCATTAGTGGCTTGTAAGTTATTATATTAAAACAAATTCATTTTTGACCTGTTTCAGTCAATTATTTACATTGGGCTGCTGGAATAACTATTAATATTTTCTTAACAATCATTGCTGTAATACATGGCGTTAGATATCGTTTAACAAAAGATAAATTAAATGAAAATGCTGATTTGGAAATGGAGGATTTCGATGACGATAATAATGAAGAAGAGTTGACTGAAAAAAATGGCGCGAAATCTCCTGTAACTACAACTACGGGAACGCCAGTTAATACACCTATTATAGGGAATAATAATTATAATAATAATAGTGCTTTTAATAATAATATGGAAGAGAAGAAAGAAGAAGCCTTAAATCAAGATGGTTTACAGGATAAAGAGACAAACTCTATAGTTTTAGCTGAAAGTGAAATTGGATCGGAATTACCTTTAGCTCCTTACGAAGATGCTATTACGAAGGAAAAGGAAGAAACTAATAACAACAACAATAACAGTACTGTAATTTATAGAGAAGAAGTCACTAAAGAAGAGAGTGAAGAGAAAAAATTAAAAGAAAAGAAAGGTAGACGTTTGTTTTTAAGGCAAGAAGATGCAAATAAGAAAGATTTTTCAAAATATAAATTAATTGAGGGACCACCAAGACCTAGATTTTTAGAGAAAGAAATTAGAAAAGTTAACACAGTTGAAGCTTATCTAAGATCAATACAATATGGTATAACCACTAAGGTTATCTTTTTTGTAGTTTATTTAATTATTGCAATGTTAGTGACAGTCGTATTAACTTCAGCTTTTTATGGTATTTGTGTTTGTACTAACGAATATGAGTTTACAACTACATTTTCACGTTATGTTAATTCGAGAAGTTTATCTGTTTGTGATGGTAATTCAATTTGTAGTATTACATTATTTTTACCTGAAAAACCTCAAAGTGAACTAATTGTGAAATTCTTCAGTGAATTTAAACCTGAAAGGGCAACCATTTACATAGATACTTTACCAAGTAGAATATCAAATGCAAGTATAAAGAGAAATTGCACGTTTGAAGATTTAAATGGGATTGAAACAGAATTAGTTCAAAGATTCGTCTATACTTGTGTAGCATCAGAATTGACACCTGATACTGCTTATCATTTTACGTTGGGAGTTGAAAGTTTTGTTACTTTGAATGGTTCAGAGATTTTAAGGCTAAATTCATCAAGTAATGCTTTATTAGAAACCTTTTATTCAAAAGAACATATGTTCAGAACGTTTAGATCTAATTCTGTTAATGGAAATATTAAATTTTTAGTTAGTGGAGATGTAGGTTATAATGACAAAGCTTACAATATGTTAAAGAGTGCTGTTGAGATACATAATCCTAGTTTTATTGCATTCACAGGAAATATAGCATTTGATAATGGATTTTTAACTTGTTATAGTCGTTGGGTGAAGTTCCTTGATCGTTATCACGACCTTGCGGTAGATAATAATGGATATAGCATTCCTTTGCTCACTGCTATTGGAAATAACGAAGCCTTATTTTGGAGATTTAAAGCTGGCATTAATGAGATAAAGCCATATAGAAGTTTTACACAACACCATGTCAAAGTTCCTTCTTCAGAAAAACAAAGGTTATACCATACTCACCATTTACTCTCGCCTTCTTCCAATACTTGTTCCATGATGTCATTGGACAGCCACATTGTCAATTCACATTCATCCCAAGTTGATTACATCCAAGCTCAATATAATAGCACAAACAGCAAATATAAAATGGTGATGTACAATATGCCTCTCTATCCTTCAGTCACTGATTTTTGTAAGTATACTTTTACTATTGCATTTAAGTTAACTATTTTGTAAACAGCTTATGATGTATGTTCAGACGGTAGAAAACAATGGGAACCTGTATTCAGTGCGTATAATGTGACTGTAGCCTTTGAAGGTTACGATAGAACCTACAAAAGAACTCAAGTAATTAAGAATGGTAGAGTTGTTGACAACATTAATCAATCAAACTGTGCTGCTAATGCTGGAGTAACATATGTTGGAGACGGTGCTTTTGGTGCTGAACTTCCAGCTTCTATTTCTTCTTCTAATCCTGCTTCTTTCTTTAACCAAAGAAAGATAACTTATAATTATAAAATAGTTACTTGTGATGCCTTAAACGGTGTTGCAGTATCCGCCTATGATGACAAGAACGACTTAATAGATCAATTTACAAGGATATAATTTTACAACCTAGGTTTCTGCTATAGATGTATGGATATGTAAATAAATTGAGAATTAAATTTTGACCGTTTCTATTGAACAAAAACGTTATATGATTTCCCGCTCTGAAAAGTACAAATATTAAAAAATGTTATCGCCTCAAACTAACACTTACAGAAATTTGAATCAAAACTTGGCGCTTGCTAAGGCTAAAGCTATTTCAAGACAAGATCCTGTTTTTAATCAGTTGGAGTATCTTATAAGATTATCATTGGGTTCTGTTTCATCAACAATTTGCAGATTGTATTCCTTAAGGGAAATTTCTGAGACAAGGGAGTATTTACAGAAAACTAAAGGAGAAGAATTAATAGATGTATGGATTAATTTAAATGGTGATGAATTAGGGGATGATAATTCCTTAGAAAATATTATAACTAGAGGCTTCACTATTCCAACAAATGGATTGCGTGTATCTAGTGGACATATTCTATTAGAATCCAATACGTTACAAAATAACACAAGCTTATTCAATCAAAGCCTTAATAATTCAGAGAATATATCAAGCCCTAATCAAACTAAACCTAAAGTTTTTAAATTATTGCATTGTCTGGTAAACCCTGGTAAATGTTTTTGTGTAGAGGCAAACAAAGGCACTGTTATAATTCCAGCCACATACGATTCTATCTACATTCAACCAAATGAACAAGATAATAGCTTTTGTCACCAATTTGTAATATTTGATAGCAGTAGAGTAAGTTATTTTTCAATAATTAGCTAATGTATTTGAAGATTTTTGCAGATTATGTTCTTTTTGTAGAGTACGACCCAGAGGGAGACCAAAAATTAAAGTCAACACAAGCATATTCTAATTTCTTTAATCCCTTTGATAATATTATAAATGACGCTTATAAAAGAGCAAAAGAATCAGTTAATGGAGGGGATTTAACCGTAAGTTTTCTTATTATTGTTTTTTAAAATTAAATGTTATTAAAGTACTCTAGCCCTAATGAGGCTTTAGATTTAAATGCAAAACAACAATTTTATATAAAAAGAGTAGAAAAAGAAATACAAAATGTTGAAAAAAGAAGACAAGAAATATGTCTAAATGCCACAGAGATGGAGACATATCTAAGGGAAGGTTTCAAAAAGGCTTTAGTTAATTTACACGATATTACACAATTAAAATTAAGTGAATTATTAACTGTAGAAACCAATCTAAGGAAAAAAGTGGAGGAAGTTGAATGGATAGACCAATTTATTGAATATCAAAAGAATATGCAATCACCTTTACATTTTTTAGACTCGTTTTCACAACACACAAATGTAAGTTTAAAACCGTTATTATTTATTAATCCCATGTATTACAGCTCAAAAAAGAAAAACAAGAAAGCATGGAAATGTGCTTAACTCAATCACAAAAAGTACTCAACATGGTGGCTCCTGATATTAAAGCTCATGCAGTGTTTGCTGTAAAGTCAAACACTCAACCTCTTCAAGAGTATGTATTTTTTAATTTTTAAATGATTTTATTTACTTTTTAACAGAAATTTCAAGAAAATAGATTTAGAGAATTATGAAAAGGAAGAGGAATTTAACGATGACTTTGACACATCATTTGCAAAGAAAAGAGAAATTGGTGTGGCAATTGATGACTCTCACCTTTTGAATAACAAAGTAAATACAGATTGCAAAATGCAATAGTTCAAGATAAATCAAGAGTCTTCCCAAAATCGTTGTAAGGCAAATATTATGAGAAGTAAAAATTAAAAATACCAAAAATTTTTATTGTAACTTTTATCTCAAAAATCAGTTTTCCAAAACCGCCGAAAATCTTTTGATTACAAAAATAAAAAATGCCATCAACTCCTTCCCACGGGTTTTCTTGGTTTGCTCAAGTTAAACAATACCAGAACATGAACATCAACCCTTCGTTTGTAAAGGATAGAAAGAAAGGTTTTATCGGGTCACCTTTTTGGATTTTTTCATTTGGATATCTCTTATTGAGTTTTGCGTTTATTGGACTTCTTGTTGGATTTGTATTAGTGGATGCCAAATCAAATACTAAAAATCAACCAACATTTTCTACAACAGAAGAATATAATTGTAGATTTGCAATGGATTATACTATCAATGATTTATTAAAAGATCCACTAAAAAGAAGTCAATTTTTGAAAAATGTTAGTTTCTGGGAGGGAAAATTCGCAGTCCACGGTATTGGATTAAATTTATTTTCAGGAATGACATATGACGGTCATCAAATTGATTACCAAACTTCTCAAAGACATGATCCATTACATGCATTCTCTGCCTCATCAAAAGAAAGTATTCACCTCAATTTAATGGCTTCAGCCTTAGATGGAAATTCATTTGCAAGAGATTTCTTTAAATCCTCAATGAATGCAATGAATCAAACAGAAAAGGATATCGATATGTGGATTTTAACTATTTTAGATAGAAAATTAACCAGTTATGAATCATTTGATAGACAATACCCTGGATTTGGTAGTTTACTTCCATGGTTTGAAGTAAACGATAAGGGATGTGCACTATTATGGTAAGTTATTTATAATCAAAATTAATAATCACTAATGTATTAATTAAGGGATTGGTTGGATAGAATTCCTTCATTAGATAATGGCCAATTAATTTGGGGATTAATTGGTTTAGAACAAGTTATGAGAGAAAAAGGTATTGGATTACAATTGGCAGATAGGATTTCAGCAAAATTAATGAAAATTAAAAGAACTGTCATCCCAATGTTTTATGAAAGTAATGGTAATATTCGTTGTGTTGCAACCATCAAAAATGTTCATGGCAGTCCATATAATGAAACAAATTATATTGCAGATGGTTCTTGCTATTTAGATGATCCATATGAAGGTGAATTGATGGCTTTCTTTATGGATTTATTAGCTGATTGGGAAAGTGCTGGATACAAACAAGATGAACGTGAAAAGATTTGGATTGCTAAGAGACCTAAATTAAGGGCTGTCACTTATCATTCTAAAACAAAAGGTGATATTTTAGTTGAAGAAGGTTATTGGTATTCTTCACATGAGAAATGGAAGTATTTAGTTTTACCTTATATTGATATTCCAATTAATCAAAAAGTATTTATGAATGGTGAAAAGGCAAGATTAATTAACTCTATTGAAAAGAAGATTCCTGGATTGATGGCTAGTGTAACATTACCTACAAAACCAGGTGATTATAACCCTGGTTATGCAAGTGCATGTGGTATTCCCTCAATAGCATCTCAACACGTTGATTATCAAAATGTTGTAACACCTTATGGAAGTTTCCCAGCTATCTTAGCAAATCAAACAATTGGATTAACTTGGTATTTGACAATGTTACAAGGATCTAAAATGCAAGGAATTCATGGTAGTACAGAAAGTACAAACACCACAGGCACTGCAATTTGTCCAGTTGTAACTTGGGATTCTAAAATCACAACAATGGCAGCTATAACTGGTGGTATAATTGATTATACAAGAAATTATATGAAACAAAAAGGACTTTACAATAGATT
Organism: Willaertia magna; assembly: GCA_902984215.1. Lineage (NCBI taxonomy): Eukaryota > Heterolobosea > Eutetramitea > Acrasida > Naegleriidae > Willaertia > Willaertia magna. The sequence continues at coordinate 24,809 of CADWAF010000214.1, forward strand.
TTATAAAATTGTAGACATTGAATGGAATAGAGTTTTTGAAAGAAATGGACCACTACCAGGAGAACTAATTCGTTTTGACGATCTTGTACCAAGCATAGCAATTCCTAGAAATAGTATGGATGATTTTAGTCTTTGCAGATATCCAAATTAATTGTTTGTAACATTACCAATAGTAAGTATTATTTACAAAATTTTATTTACAACAACATTGCTTCTTGTTAGAAGTTTTATTTTTCGATTTTAATCTACTCTTATCATCAAGGGAGATTGTTTTTTTCCAAATATCCAAATATCCAATTAACGTTACAGGCCTGTTTCTACTTGTATTAATATGGGGGTGCTGTTTTCCCAACACTTTTCTGTCGATGCCTATCTTCAGTTTAATACCGCTTTGGGCTACTTGAGCGCTTACCAAAAGACAATCAAGCTTGTGACATCTTTCATGACCGTTCAAGGAACCAACCATTCATTGAAAAAAACAAATGGCTGAAAACAATAGTAGTGATAACACGATTAGCATAGACAATAGTAACAATAACACAACCGCAATTGTGGTTAACTTTACGGATGAAAAGAAGACAAAGAGTAGTAGAGCTCTTAGCGTTGTTAGTAAGAATAGTAGTAACACTGGAAAGAATAAGAAAGAAGCATTTGCTTTAAAGTTTCACACATGTTTTGGAAATGTTGAACTGACACCAGTAAAACTAGCTTCACTACTTGGTATGGCTGTAACCATAATATCCTTTTTAGCATTGGCTGCAATTATGATTGCTAGTTACGTTCTACAAACACAAAGTCGTATAAGTGATGTGGTTTATAGAGGAGATATGCTTTCCATTAGAGAGACCTTAACATATACATCTTTACTTGCTTTTTATTCTGAAACGCCAGCAAAATATGTTTCTATTTATAATACAACATTAACTCAGTTATTATCTCTTATTAATATTTTACTTCGTAATGAAAGATTTGCTAAGACTTACGCAAGTTATAATATGACAACTTCAGCAGTTGGTTTAGAGAATAAAGCTTTAACTTTATTGATGAAAGGACAAAGAGCAGAAGGATTTAAAATTATTAATTCAACTGAATATCAAAATTCAGTTGAAAGATTTAAGAATGATTCCTTATCAGCAACTGATTTTTTATTAATGACACAAGAAAATATCCAACAAAGTATGATTGCTATTACCTTAGTGGGATTAATAGTTATTATTGTAACACTTATTTTAATTTTACCTGTAGTTATTGGAATATTTACTTTCTCTATTGATAAAGAAGGAGAACAATTAAAGAGATTAAAAGCTGCAAAGGCTGTGATGTTGTTAGATACAATGAATAATAGTAAATTAAAGGAATTATTTAGAAAACACTGTGAAACGGAGCATTCAATTGAAAACTTTAAATTTTTAGAGAAAGCTACATTTTACAAAGAGTTATGTGAACACTCTTTTGAAATTCAAGAAAAACTGTATGGATCTGAATCAACTGGTGGTGTTGACAATGACACTTCTTCAGTCACTAACAGCGAAATAAGTTCAAAGTCAAATAAAAGCACAAAGAAAAAGGAATCGTTTGAAAAAGACTTAAAAGAAATTGAAAAGAGAAAGTATGAATGTGCCTTTGATGTTTACACTGACTTTTTAGATTTAAATGGAAAATATTCTGTAAACATTAACAAGCAATATATTGAGGAAGTTAAAACTCAATTAGATTTCTTTAATAGAGGACAAAGTGAAACATTGGCAGAGGCATTATTTGATGATATTGTTAGGGAAATAAGTATTGTCATGTTGGATACCCATCAACGTTTTAAATCATCTCTAGCTTTCCAAAAACAAATGAAAATACAAAATATTAAGAACAAGAAATCAAATTGAAACTCACCTTAATAATTTTATACAGCTAAGAAAATACTTGTGTCACAACCAATAGTTGTTACAACATAAATAATTTATTTCAAATATACACTACATTACATTAATTTTTATTTGTTTCATCAAATTGATCTCTATTTTCAATTACTTTGAATTTAGTTTCAAGAGCCATTTCGCCCCCATTCACCAAATCTAAACCAAAACGATGAATATATCCATCAAAACTGACAACAATCAAAGCTTCATTATTAGGTGTTATTCCACAAATATTTCTAGTTTCACTTTCAGGTAATTTTACAGAGGCATGAGCAAAATTACGAACACTATCCCACATATTATGTAAGGTATCACTTAGAGTACCAACATTTTGACGTTTTTTACTTTTCCAATATATTGTAAATAAATTATTGAAATAAATACTTACGGTTCTTTGTCATCACCTTGAGTTGAAGTTAATTTAAAAACATGTACAGTTCCCTTGTCACTAGAAACACAAACTAAAGAAGAATCAGCATTAAAAGAAATTGAATAAATTCTAGCAGCAGTTGACCCTCTTCTTAAAGTAGTTAATAGTTCACAACCAGGAATTGAGAAAATACGTATAACAGTACCCTTTCCAGATGCAGTTGCTAACATACTTCCATCTTGATTAAATTGAATAATTGAAACATCACTTTTATGAGCTTTAATAACATTTATAGGTCTTGGATTAATAGCATCATATAAAACAACATCTCCAACCTCACTTCCAGATGGGAAAGCTAAATAACTAACATCATTCTTTACTCCACTAACACCAGTTGGAGTACTTGAAGGTATTGAAGATAATGCGCATAATCCCAATTTATTTTCCGTCTCAATCGTTCTTAAAATCTTCATTGAAGAAATATCAAATAGATGAAGTTTATCTTGTAATACTACAACAAGCCTTCTTTTAGATAGTTTTATATTTAAAATTGTACTTGTAAAGTTTAATTCACAAATAGCCTTATTCTCACTTGAATTAAATAATTGTAGCCTTCTAGGACTTAAACTAGCTTGATGACCTGCACCTACCAGAGCTAATAGACTTGAACTATAAAGCATTTGAACTACACTCATTCCTCCAGCTTTTTTAGAAATAAATAAATTTCTAATGTTTCCGATTAAGAATTAATACCTACGTTGAGAATAACATTTCTTTAAAGGATCTAATGTAAAGATTTTATATGAACAATCGGTACCTATACTAACACAACTAAAATCTTGATTAAAAGATGCAAATAACATCTTCTCCGTTGATGATGATCCACTATTGCCATTATTATTATTATTAGTATTTACGAATAACTGTTGTTGGTTTGACAATTCCTTATTGTCATTTGATGATGGAACGCCATTCTCATTATTTCTTTGCATTTTTTTTAATTAATTTCCTCACCTTTTCAAGGGTTTATGTTGTTGATGTCAATGCCAATAGTTTTCATGCTTTTTCTCATACGTTCCATTGGAATTAGAAAGTATTCTTTTTAATTTTTGTTTTTTCTAACTCCATGCTGTGTTTCTTTCCGTATGTGGCTTAATTGACTAATTTGAAATCGAACAAGATTACAACAGCAATTAAAAAACAAGAGAAAAAAAATGAATTCTAAAAGGTTTGGGGCTGGATTTTTGCAATTTTCATTTTCCGATGGTAATAATGAAGATAAACAACAAGAACAATTAAAAAAGAAAGAGGAAGGGAATAATAATGTTTTGTTAAGAAAAAAAAGAGTAGAAAATAAATCCCAGATGTCTTCTTCACAAAATAATAATATTCCACCAACTAATATCTCATTAATTTCAAAAGAATTAATTAATAAAAGTGAAAATAAAAGAATTTTAATTAAAAATTTAAAAGATTTTAATATTGGAAGTCGTTTACATTTTAAAGATGAAATTACTGAAAGACAATTTGCAATATTTAGAACTGATAAGAATGAAGTATACGCGTTAGATTGTTTTTGTTATCATATGGGAGGTCCTTTACATCAAGGTGACATTGAAGAGCTTACTTGTTATTATGGTGATTCAAATACAACTCAACAGGTTAATCCTTACAATATGAAGAAAACATTAATGACAGCAGCGTCTTCTTCAGTAAATGATAAAAATCTAACTGCCAAGAAACATGTTTGTGTTATTTGTCCTTGGCATCATTATTATATCAGTTTAATAAGTGGAGAAAGTTTTTATTTAGATTTAGATATGAAATATAAATCTAAAGGAACTAAACAACGAGTTTATCCTTTAATTTATGATGAAGAATTAAATTTATATTTAGAGATAGATTGGAGATTGTTATTAGACAATAAAGAAGAAATACATCAATCAATACCAAAATTGGATTCTGATTATTACGTTAAAATTCATCAAAAGAAAAACAAACAAACAGATGCTAAACCTCATTCTGTTGTAAATAAAAGAAGACAACCTAAACCACAAGAGAATAATATCAATGATAGTAATAATACTACAATATCACAAACAACAGTAGAACAAGAGAAAAAAGAATAATTAAAACCCAAAAATTTTGAAAGAATTTATTAACCCACTAGTTGTTATTATTTAGTGAAATGATATTTACAATAATTAATTCAATTTACAAAGTGTTTACGTAAATATTGTAATACTCTCTTTTCGAATTTCTCAGGTAAATAACTATGTATTAGGCTGTGGGGTGCATCCTCAACAACCCAAAAGTCTTTCTGATCATTCTTTAAAAGACTATACAATAATTCTGTATGTTTAATATTTACAACAACATCTGTTTTAGAATGTATAAATAGTATTGGAATATTTACTTGTTCAATCATATCTGAAGCATGATAATGATTAGAAATTGAAAAATCTGACATTCTCCAATTTACCAATTCAGATAAGAAATTCAAAATAAATTTAGGAATAAATCCACCAATTTTCTCAATAATTACAGCTGCAATTTTAGGTAATTGGTGACTCCAACCATTCTTATATAAGGCAACTTCTAAAACATCTCTTATTTGAAGGGTACGATGAGCAAAAGGATTTTCAGCTACAACTACTTTCACACGAGAACTTTTTGAGGCAGCAATGATGGCACTTGTTGCTCCAGTTGACGTTCCAAATAATGCAATTTCAACATTTGGTATTAAAGATTCCATGTATTTAATAGCTCCTAATACTCCCCAAAATTCTCTATAGCCTAGAGAACATCCTTCATCTCCATCGCTTATTCCGTGGTTGACTAAATCGAAGAGTAAGATGTGAACATTAAGGGGATAAAGATATTTAACGTGAGCTAATACATCTCTTCTATCATAGAACGCACCATGAATTAATATTATGGCTTTATTACTTTCCTTAGTTTTTGCAGGAATGTACCATCCTCTTAATTGTTTACTTTCGCTGTAAAATGATGGAAATGTAACGTTTTTATAATCTAAACCAAAATCTGTTTTAGGGTTTGTTTTAAATTTTAAACTATCCATATACTCAACTAATCTATCTTTGTGCGTTCCTTTTAGTAAATGAAAGTGTTCCTTACTTGCGAAGGGAGGGTGAGAGTCTCTTTTTCGTTCCTTGTCTTCTTGTTTTTCATTGTCGTTTCCTTCATCTATTAATTGCGGTCCCGAATTCTTTTGAATGACCTGAACCGGTGCGGGTTGATAAAAATCTAAAATCGGGAATATCATCTCAGGCCATAAAAACGTTGAACTTTTCGTTAATTTTCTATACAATTCATTATTTAAGTTCAATAAATGTAATTTACTAGAAACTGCGATGTAAGAACTAGGATACATAAAAAGGTTGCATAATATGAAGGTAACCAATGTCGTAAGTACAATAATGAAACTAAGAAGGCAAAATAGAAAAGAAGTAATGTATTTAGTTTTACGTTTTGCTTTTATAATTGTTTGTTGAATAATTCTCTTCGCTTTTACTTTATTAGTTTCTTTCTGAATAATTGGATCCATTTGAGAAACTACTAATTGTATATTGTTATTTACAAATATCATGTTATTATTATCATGTTGAGGAATAGTTGGAATAAGAGGAGTTGTTTTAGGCGATGTTGGAGAGGTTGGTAACAAAGTCATACTAGCAATTGTTTGAGGTGAAGGTATATTAGTGGTTGTTGAAGATGATT
>CADWAF010000219.1:0-11079 GCA_902984215.1 Willaertia magna
TTTACCAATTGTTGAAGTATTAATGTCAGGTGAAATTACTGCCGTATTGTGTAGAAAGAAAAAAATAGATACTATGCAAGTCAATTTATTTAAAACAAATGGTCTATTTGATATCCTGTTATTATTTGAGTAAATAATGAACGGTAAAAGTTAACTAAACTCAAAATTTTTTATTAACATCCTCTTTATTGTAATAAGTTCAATTATTTAAAAATGGCTGGTATGATAGGTTGGGATAGTGTAGCTCATACCGTTTTGGTAGCGTTGAATAAAGTAGAGGAATGTAAATTAGTTGTTTGTTTATTTGCAGAGGGATACTCACCAATTGATAGAAAGATTATTTCAAGTAAGTTATTGTTTTTCTTCAAAGAATAAGGTTCAATGAATTTAAAGTGTTTGAGGGAATAAGGAAAGAACAAAGTGTTCCCTCGGTTAAGATATTTATTGTTAATCTTTCCGATAACATTTCTTTTGCAAAGAATTTTGGAGTTAAAACAACACCATCTGTTGTTTTCTTTTATGAAGGAAAGCCTATGACTATAAGTAGATCAGGTTGGGATGACGATGTTAAACGTAAGTTGTTACAATTCCTTTAACAATTAGCTTAATCCTTTTCGAAAAGTTGTTGGGGCAACATCTAAGGAAAATGTAAGTATTCGAAGGCCTGTCTTTTGGTACTAACCTACTTAAGTATGTAAACTTTATGAGGTTGGCGAGAGAAGTAGGAGAAGAAGGGCGTCACACCTTACGATTGGAAAACCATTGAATTTTGAGGTCTCATCTATAATTTCAACAAACGAATTCTGTAATTATTGTAAATTTCAAAAAAAGAGAACAAACTTTAGGTAAAACTACGATATATTATTACACAATAATAATTTAACAACCTAAAACACCTCTTGCAGTTTTCCAGTGAGCATCTCTGTCTGCCTTACCATTGTATCCACCATTAATTCTTCTAGTAATTTGGTCAAAGTTTGTTTGGGTACAATCTGCATAGTTATTTAAGCTCTTAGTATTCCAGAACCATGCTGCAGTTCTAAAACCAACTGATGGTTGTGCAGCTTGAGTTGGGTTACCTTCTAAATCTAAACCTAATGCTCTACCTGCAGCTCTATAGTTTGCTCTTCCAGTTAGTTGGATTGGTCCTCTACCCTTGTATCTCTTACCATCTCCAGGTTGAGTATTACCTAAATCCTTTCTTCCTTCATATGCTGCACCAGATGCGAATTCTTCAAACCAATTTAAATCACCACTTTCGTGTGCTAATTGAGCTAAGAATGCAGATTTTCTACAACAAGTGTTAATACCTGCTTGGCTCATTGCGGAATTTAAATAACCAATATATTGAGAAGCCTTTGAAGAAGAAATTCTTGGCATGATTTTTTGTAATTGAGCAACAGATAAGTCACCGCTAGTACTATCTGCTAAAGAATCGAATAAAGCATCAATATCTTCATCTGCTAATTGATGGTTGGTGGTAGCAAATACTGCTGCACATGCCAACAAAGCAAGTAAAACAATTAAGAAGGATTTCATAGTTAGATGATTTTTTTTATTGATGCTGTTCGAAGTGATTTTATACAGGTGAACACCAACAGAATTTTGATTACTGAAAATTGACATTGTAAACACCTATCAGTCATCTATCGTAATCACAGATTATACCAAATAACTTAGGCTAATGCAGTGCAAGAACAACAAACTGTGTAAGTTTTAGAACAGTTTTGTTTCTATGCTATTAATTTTTCGTTAATCTGAAGTAAAGGAGTGATCAATTTTAATTTTTGTTCTGAAAAGTTGCGTCGCTATTTGAAAAAATTTTTTTTTAAATTTGACCATGATGAAAAACAACATAAATATACGCAACCAAACAAACTAAATCAATAATATTCATCTATAATTTTAAATTTTAAATTGTAAAATATTTAGTGTCATGACCCTGTAATATCTATAGCAATTTCTTGAGTAACCTTTTGTTCAAAAAATGTATGTTAAGAATTAACAAGAACAGTTACTGTAAAGTTACTACTGAACTTTAACAAAAAAAATAAATGCAACAACAAATAGAGGAGAAGAAGGAAACTTCAATAGTAATTGAGGAAAACCATTATACTCAAAATGATAAACCAACAAAGTATAAAACACCTAAGAAAACTAATCCCTTATTTGTTGGTTTAGAATTTGCTTCTGTTGGAAGAAATTTATTAATATCAGAAATATATATTTTATTTATTTGTGGAATAATTTCTGTTTCTATGGATAGAACAGATCCTATTTGGAATACTACTATACCAGGTGCTTATTGTTTAGCCTTATCTATTTTGATATATATTTGGGGATATATTAGTGAATTTAATAAGGAAGATAAATCAGTCGAAGAAATATTAAACCCTAGACAATGGCCAGAAAAAGTAAGACTTGTTTTAGGTATTCTTAATAGAAATGAATCACAATGTATATTCTGTTTTATGTAAGTATCGTCATGTAATTACCTTAACATTATCATCCCATTAATTATCATTAAAAACTAGTTCCTCTATTTACACCTTCTTTTGCGTTCAAACCGCAATTGCAGGATGTGGTTTAATCTTTGCAAGTATTTTCTACCTTATTGCGTCCATTCGTAGAGAAAAGCCACTCAAAATAACCGGATTGAACTAAAAGTGGTAATTGGTTGGTTGTGTGTATTACAGTCGGTAAAACAGGTATTGATTTACACAAAAAAAAGGACTTTAAGATACACACAAAGGTGGGGAAGAAAATACAAAGGTTCCTTTATTGTTGTTGAGTGAAATAAACTGATGCAAAACATTAATAATAATAATCAATTATCTTCTAATTATGAAAGTAATATAAATTATATTTTGAATGAACAATATAATAATAATTATAATGTAGAAGTCAACAAAGAGTACAGATTTCATCCTTATCAGCTTCAATCTAGAATTCCTCAGATGTCCTTAAATAATTGCATTGATAATGCACCTAGGAGTACAGCACCAATCACTATTCAAAATCGAGAATATTTATATGAGAACTATTCTTCTTACTCGCCTCAAAACATTCCTTTATTAAATATTTACTCACCTTCTCCCTCTGGAGATAATTCATCTTCTAATCAATCTTCTCCTGTTTTTTCTTCAGGCGTAGAGATGGTTAAGAGATCTTGTGCGGAATGTAGAAGAGTGCATAAGAAGTGTTCAAAAGAAAGACCTTGTTCGCGGTAAGTAAGCATTTCTATCTACTCGCTCAGTTAACAATTTTCTATTCTTTCAGTTGTGTTAAGCTAGGGAAAACGTGTTTTGATTTACCTGAAAAGAAACGAGGAAGACCTAAGAAAGATAAGAACAATTTAAATAGATTAGCTCTTACCTCATCGCTATCTTCTTCTATTGCCAGTACCAGTACAAGTCCTCCTTCCTCCCCCAGTTCAACAACGTTTATTTCCATCAGATCCACCCCTCAAAGCAGTAATTTTTCCTCTTTTTCTAGTTCTCCGATCATTACAGATAGTTTAAGCAGTAGTATGAGTAGTACTACCCTAAATTCTAACAATTCTACTCCAACAACATCTAGTATTCTTATAAACGAGGCTGCTAACCAAAAGAGATTACAGAGAAGTTGTAGTGGAATATTGGAACTTAATCATCGATTTATGACGGAGGATGAATTGGATCAACTTTATCCTAGAAGACATTCTACCCCAGTTACAATACCTCAATATCAAGAATTAAAAGAACAGATTGATAATTATCTCATTTACCATTCCCAATCAACTCATACTGCTAATAACATTAATAATTCATACCAACAAGCCCATCCCACCCTCCAAAATTATTCCCACAACAATAATAATTATGATATCCAACTTTCTATTGAAAATTCCTCTCCTCCAAATAGATTGCCATCCTTTTCAACCCTTTTGCAAAATATAGAAGGAGATGAAGAACTAAGGAGGGATTCAAGAATGCCAAGAAGAAATGCTGTATTTAACAATTTCACAAATAATTCTCTTTATAAACCCCAACAATAAAGTGTGGTTTAAAAAAGATATCTTAAGATTTTAAACAAGGTTTCTTTAACCTGTCTATAACTCATACCACGGTTAACGCCTCAATCAAAAGAAGTTTATAAAAATTATATACTTATAATAAAAACAAACTGACAACTGTTAATTGTCGCAAGTAAAGGTTATTCAGGGCTATCATGTCAAATGTTATAGATTCAAAAATCATTTTCACACATTACAAAAAAAATGAAAAGAAAAGAAAGTCCGTGCATTATTACCGCTCAGCAAAATGACTCCACAGAAAATAATTGTACCAAACATTTAAAAACAAATAATGTTACCTTTTGCAATGAAATTTTAAAACAATTTAAAAGATTAAATGTCAAAAGAAATGATAATTCTCTCATTCCACAACATTACAAACCAGAAACAAATTCAATGCCTTCTTTCAATTTAAAAGATCATTTATTTGAATTATTTCATTATAAATTTCCAGAACCTTCTTATGGAGTTTTTAATAATTTTAAAACTGAAATTTTTGAAATGTCATTAAATTTCATTCCAATTAAAAAAGGATATAATGAATGGAATATTTTAAGACAAGTAGAAGATTCTGTTGTTTTATTTACTGGAAGTGATACTTTTAGACCTGCCAATACTTTTGCTAGAAATAAAATTAAAAGTAATAAAATATTTATTTTTACAAAAAATAATGAACCGCCACTTATTGTAAAGAATGATAATGACAATAATGGAATTGATTTTTATATTTATTTTTTACCAAAATTAAAGAACAATACTGAAAAGGTTTTATTTTCAGAATTTTTAAAAGGAATTGAAGAATATAAATGTCCACTTTCTGAAGATTTATTATTTGAAATTAAAAGATTAAAAGGAATTCCCTTTTATAGACAAAGAAGATCAAATAATGGTGATCCAAGTATTACACCACTTCCAATTCATGCATTTTGTGATGTAAGATATCCAAAATATCAAAAATATAAATCAAGTATTTTAGGATTAGAAGAATTTGTTTTTAAAAAGGAATATTATACAGAAACTTATTACAAAAGTTATCAATGTTTTAAACTTAAAAATAGAAGACCTGGTGCCCCAATTTACGAATTAAATATTATACAAAATAAAAATAGTGAAGAAGACACACAAATATTAATTGTTCAAAACCAATTAGAAGAAGAAAATGGATATTGTGATATTTACATTAAATCTAATAATGATAATGAATATAGAGGTCCATTTTCAAATTTAGAAGTAATGAAAGATATTATAGTTATTGAAGATCCATGTGAAGTAAAGAATAAAAATCCAAAAATATTTGAAATTTTACCATTTGAAATTGTTGAACACATTACAAGTTTTATGAATTTAAAAGAGATTGTAAAGAAATTTAGTTTAATTTCTAAAAAAGTATTTGAATTGAGTAGAAGTAAAATGATTTGGTGGACAAAAATTAATCAGTTATATAATTTACAATTAATGAATGGAGAGAAGGAACCAAAAGTTGATCAAATGAATATGAATTGGATTAAAATTTTTATGAATTTTAAAGAATTTTACAAAAATGGAATAAATTTAAAAGAATTATCTCATTGTCCAGTTTGTCACTTTGAAAAGGAATACAAAGAAGATGAAGAAGAAGAGGAAGAGGAAAAAACAAGTTTATTTGAAGAAGACAAAGATTAAATGTAAAAATTGTGACATTTACATTTTTGGAAACTATTCAAAATGTGTGCAATGTGAATTAATGAAACAAAATGTTACTGAACAATGTTCATTTTGTTCTTCCTATTCAAATTTATGTGAAGACTGCGCAAAAGAAGGAAGTTTTACGTATTGTAATGGATGTGAAGCAAATATTTGTGTTGATGAACATGCCTATAGAGATAAATATGATGTTTGTTTTTGTATGAACTGTATTCAAGATGAAGAAACAAGTGATAAGGAAAGTGAAGAAGAAGAATAATGAATAACAATAATTTTCTTATTTCTATCTTAATTTAAATCTCTTAATAAAATTTTATTTCTTAAATTATAATAATCCAATATTATTCAGATTGATTAAATAGTTAATGGATATTTAGCATTTAAATATTGTGTAATTTCATTTAAATGTTTATCCAACAAAATTATATTTTGCTTGATTGCATCTAAGGTATTGGTGTAGTATTGAAGGCTAATTTGATCTAAATAAGGAGTAAAGAAATTAATAAACTCTTCTTTTTGGTAATTCGATGTAAATGAACTTCCAAAACCAGGAATAAGACGAACACTAACTGAATACACACCACTTTTGCTAATTATTTCTTGTAAATTAGAACGAACAAACTTCCAAGCAATATCAGTACCATATGGTGTATTTCCAACAACATCACGGATAACAAGTATTGCATCTTGTGTATTAATTAATGGAGATAATGTTAATTCAAGTGTATTTTGTAAAAGTGAATCTTCTCTACCAAAAGATAATGCAGTTTGTAGTTTAGAACGTTCAGTTGAGTCTGTTTCTTCCTTAAATTTCTTTAATATTTGATTATAACCCTTTTCACCTCCTCTAGCTACAACAGTTCTATAAACAATTGATCTTAATTCTGGTGGAATAACTTCACTAATTGAATTATTGCTAATTACTTTATCAAATCTATTCATTGCTTCTTCAACACATGGTTCATAATCAAATTGACATGCAAGAGATAAAACAATTGAGCGTACTTGTTTAATCTCATCACTTTCATTCTCTTTCATATTCCATCCATATTTATCATAATTTGTTTGTGTTAAATCACGTACCATTCTACCAAAAGCTGGTGCAACAGATTCTTTAGCAAATAATCTTTGTAATCTAATTAAAATGTTTGACATAGCGTCCCAAATAACCATTGTTGAATCTGTTTTTAATGCTAGTAACATTTCAAACATTAATGTAGGTTTAACATTTTCAACAGTTGAAGTGGCAAGTGAATAGATATCATTTAATAAATCAAATCTATCTTCTATATCAAATTGATTTACTTGTGAAATTAAACTTTGCCACATTTCAGTTGGATAATTAACACGATAAAATCCTTGTTTATGATAGTTAAATTTAAGTGGAACTTCTTTTAATGTTAAGCTATGAGAGTTCTCAGAGAATTCAATAGTTTTAACTTCACCACCAATTGAAGTGACATATGTTAATGGAATCCACCATAAACTTGTACTAAATTTTGTAATATCAGTTTCATTTGCAGTTGAAAAAAATCTCGTTTGTGTTAAGGTTAACGTTCCATCACTTTCTTTCTTAACATTAATGACAGGATAACCAGCCTGATATAACCAAGTTGAAAACTTTACTTTAAGGTCAGGATTTAGTAATTCGTCTAAAAATTGAGATGCATCAGCAACTGAAAACTTGTATTTTGCAAAATAACGTCTCATCCACTGTTGGAGTGTTGCCTCGCCCAAATAATGATAATACATCTTAATAACAGCACCACCTTTATCATAAGTGATGGAATCAAAAAGGTCATCAATTTGTGCTTTTGATATTGTGTCTTCGTATTTTCTGATGAGAGGTGGACTGCTTGGTACAGAATCAGCATCTAAAGCGAGAATTAAACTAATTGTCAATTTCTTTGGTCCTCTATTCCATTCTGGATAAGTTTTTTCTAAACCAAATGTTTCTAAGAAAGTGGCCCAGCCCTTAATATTAATTATTCAATTAAAAAAGTTTACAATAAAGCAATAACTTACTTCATTTAAGAATAAATAATTCCAATAAGCACATGTAATGGTATTACCACTGATTATTTTGTTATTAGTAAAAAATTCTTTTATAAAAGGAAACTTACGTGAATTGATGGCTTACTTCATGACTAACAACTTCCAAACCATTTTCCTTTTCTAATTGTGAGGCAGTTTGATTGTCAAAATAAAGATAAATTTCTTTATAAGTGATTAAACCCCAGTTTTCCATAGCTCCGGGCTGAAATAAATATTAAGACTTTACTAAACTTTGCAAATAAGAAGGACTTACCGCTAAATCTGGAATTGCAATATGATCTAATTTACTAATTGCATAATTAACATCAAAGAATTGTGCAAAATAATTTAATGTTTTAATACTGGCATCTAATGCATCTTTACCTAAATAATCTTTACCAACAGGTGTATAAACTCTATGTCTAATATTATTTGAGAATTTTTCAATATAATCATATTCACCAATAGCAAAAGCAATTAAATAAGTTGACATTACTGGAGTGACAGCAAATTTAACTTGAACTCTACCATCACTTAATGTTTTTCTTTCAATTTCATCTGTATTTGATAAAACCCTTGTCTTATCATTCTTTAAAGGTGTTACAATTGTTATTTGAAAAGTTGCTTTCATTGCAGGTTCATCAAATGATGGAAATACAGCCCTTGCCTCCTCAGCTTCAAAATGTGTTGAAAGAACAGCAGAACCATCTGCTCTTTTAGTTATATAAAAACCTCTTCTATCATTTCTAAGGTTATTAATTTCAAAATAATTATTACAATGAATCTATCTCACTTCTTTATATTACTTACCTTAATGGACCCATGTATTTCATTGACAGTAAATAATCATCTTCTAAAGATTTAATTGGTTCATAAAGATTAATTCTTAACATTCTATAAGTTTCCATTAAGCTTAAATCTAATGATTTCAATAAAAGTGCATCCTTCGTTTTATCATTAACAAATTCAATTCCATCAATTTTACCGTCAGCTGAGTAAATAGTATGATTAACTTTATTCATTGTTGTGGAGGCTAAAAAGTTAAGTTCTTCCGCGTTTATCAAGATACAAGTTGTTGATTTTAATACTTGTAATTTAATAGTAACTGAACTAATGAAAGTATGATTATCGGAATGATGTGGTTCTAGTGTTATATCATAATGTTTAGGTTTAATAACTCCTTCAGGTAATCTAAAGGGATATTTAGTGTTGATATAACATACTGCATTTTGTTTAGATTGTCGAAAATAAAGAGCAAATGAAATTCCTAGAAATAGAGCTACAAAAACTGCTAATAGTGTCCAACAAATTACATAGATAATCAAACTCTCCTTTTTATTCTCCATGTTAAATGACAGGAGTGTTGTTGTTCTAATTTTTTGAAAGGCCAAAACAGTTCACTTTTTATCATAAGTGTGATTTTACAACATTATAAAGAGCTCCTAATAAAATTTCAGTAAATAAACAACTTTATAAACAATAACAAACAAATGTTAAATATGTTTCATATTCAAATAATTAAAAAATTAATTAAAATAAATAAAAAAAATGGATTCAGAGCTACAAGCCCTACCAACTAAATTGTAAGTCAATGACAATAAAACAATACTAATAACAATATCCTGTATCAAGAACATCACAAGAAGATGATGATTTTATAGGATTTATATGTACCGATCAAAACGGATTTTGCATAAAATCAAACGGTGATATTCAAGGAAATCATGAAGAACTATCGGGATATATAGGAGCTATCACAAAACGATCAAATAAACTATTTAACAATAATAATTTACAAAACAAACCAATTATAAATATTGAATGTGAAAATGTAAAATATATTATCCAAAACCAAGGAAATATTAATGTCTGCATTGTGAAACAAAACAAAGAAGAAGAAGAGGAACAACAAACAACAACCACCACTTTAGATAACAACAATAATGAAATCCAACAATAATAACTGTAAATTAAAAAATATTTATTCCAAAAACCATAATTTACCCAAAATTTAAAAAAACAATTTCACAAAATTATTTGTTAATCTTAGTTCCACTACATGGTCCAACAGTTCTCTTCATTAAATCATACCAAGCACCAAGTTGAGGTACTTCCTTAACTAAATCATTAAAAGTTCTTAAACCTTCAATTGAAGTTAAAATTCCATAAACTGATAAATCAGCAAGATCAGGTTTCTGTCCACCATGAAAAGGACCTGTCTGTCCAATAGCTTCATTAGCCCACTTCTTACCGCAGTCATAGATAGCTTGTCTTTCATCTACAATACCATATCTCTTCTTTAGTCTTTTAGCTACAGCATACATTGTGAAAGAACCTCCATATAAAACAGCTTGTTTCTGCCACCAACCAAAACCATTTTGTTCGGAAATGTATTCAAAGGCTTCTTTTGCTTCTTCATTACTTCTATAAATATTTGGAGCTAAAGTATGAACAAAAGAATCATCTACCCATTTTCTCCATTTAACTACATCTTTTGTATTCATTGTACCTTCCTTATCTAAAATATCATTTAAATGAGTAATAATACGTGAAGAATCATTTAATTGATTATTTAATTTACCTTCAACAACAACAATTGGTACTTTTTTATAATCTTTAGAGAATTTAATTTCCGATTTAAAAAGTGGATTAACTTCTACCATTTTGTATGGAATTTTATGAAAATCTAAAAAGGCTCTAACTTTACAACAAAATGGACAAACTTGGTATTGATAGATAGTAATATCAAATTGATTTTTATCTTTTCCTTCTAATAATTCTCTCAATGCATTAAATTCTTCAATTTCATATCTATTTAGTTCTTCTTCTGGTCTAACTGTTGAATGTGGGTTACCAACTGCTTGTTCTTCTTTAACTTGTTCTTCTGCTTTTAATTCTGTTTTTTCAGTTAAATAATTTATTAAAATTGGTGTTCCAATTAATAATCCTATTATTCCATATTTATTAAAATATTTATTTGATGAATGTTGTTGATAGGTAGAATAATATTTATTTTGTTGTTGGTGATGTTTGAAAGTAGTGAGATAGAGATTATGTGGTGAAACTTTTTTACTGATACTATTGCCTAGTTTTGTGGTTTTGTTGATTGTGGAAAGAAGTTGTTTGGAGAGAAGGGACATTTCAATTATTTTTTTAAATAAAAAACAAGTTTATTCTGCGCACAATTATTTCTACGTTTTTTCGCGCATGTAAATAAAATATCGCGACGAGCAGGACTCGAACCTGCGCGGGTTTCCCCAATGGATTTCAAGTCCATCGCCTTAACCACTCGGCCATCGTCGCTTCTT